>JANJGK010002118.1:20000-144525 GCA_039081455.1 Macrobrachium rosenbergii | reverse complement strand
ATTTTTATTAGGGTCCTTCCGTCAGTCTTGCTGTCCAACCTCTCTGACTATTACTACTTAGTACAACTGTGGGGTTTTCTCCCAGTTCCTCCTTTAGATCCTTGTACTTCATCTCCTCTATTTTCTGGGTCTCTCTTATCTTGCTGTCCAACCACTCCAACTCCCTCTTTTCAGTGTCTGAAGCGGTGAGTGGCCGAATGTGTTCCCAGTGCTTGGCTTTTTAGCCTCAAATTTCATCAAATCGTCAACTCTTTGGGTTTTATACCGAATGAAGGAGCAGCGATATGGAAGGATATCAAATCCTTAGCGTGACGCTGTGTCTCTGTTGATGTTTGTTCTTCTTCGCCGTCAAAGGCTCCAGGAGTCATGGATCCTGGAATCCTAGAATCCAGCTTCCAGTTTGTATGCGAATACTTATGCAAATAATTAGTAACATCTGCACTCATGTTTGCTTTGAAGCAGCGGGCAGGGAGGAAAATAAACTTCTACACACACACACATAAACATAAACACGTGAGTTAGATGTTTATCTTTTAGAGAAAGGGAAAAACGCCTCGCGGCGACTCCAATATTGTCTCTGAGGATGATCTCAAGGACTGACGTATCTTATGTACGTCATGGTATTCGAACAAGCGAAGTATTCCGTGGAATAAGCCCAGTTCTAAGAATATGGTCTGGGTATAAGGGTCATAATGTTCTAATATAAGTCCTAAGCCCTGAGAGGAAGGCAAAGGGTGTGGCTGACACCCATTTCTTCTTAAAAAAAAAGGGGGGGCGGCGGCTAAGGATATCCGTAGAACTTGCAAGAGACCTGAAGGGGTCAGATGCGAGCGGTGATTTGGTCAGTGGGAGTTTAACCAGAGGAATGTTCATCCTTTTTCTGATATGAGAAGACATGATGTCATTCGCTGTATTTGTTCGAGGTCAGGGAAGGTGTGACGTCATCGTGTGTCCTCCGTCTTCTGCTTCGTCACAGACAAACCTTCCTTGTCTTGACGACCTGTTCCTGGACTGCACAACAAAATGGTGTCACAAATTTAGGCCTTGTGTGAATCTTGGTTTGTTTCAAAATATTTTGATTTCATTAAACGAATTTATTTAGTTAACATAAACATTGTTCTCCTAAAATAAAATTCAATTCGTAACCAGAGGCCTTCAATGGAAAATAACTACCATTAATATTTCTTTTTTATTTTGTCAGTCGATGAACAACGTGGTGTCCGATTGGACTCAATCCTCAAAATTGAATTTACTCGGTACGTCTCTCTCTCTCTCTCTCTCTCTTTCTCTCTCGTAACAGGTGGTGATAGGCCTGCAGGAAGAGGCATAGGCTACTTTAGTTGCAATACTAAAGCGTTATGGCAAAATGTTAAGCTACTTGCTTCTCTCTCTCTCTCTCTCTCTCTCTCTCTGTCTCTCCTTCTAGAAGTAACACATATTTCTGTGTAGGAAGTTTGGAAAGTTGCGAGAACTTAACAAATTCTTCTTAAATTTATCAATTTATGTTCCGTTTGAACTTCAGGGAACATTAGGCAGCTGACCTACTTATTATAAATCCGTCCATTTCTTAAGGTTAAAGTTTGACTTAAACCCAAAATGTCAACATCTTTGAAAACCAAAAGGTCGAATTAAGGTCATTTGGGGTCAGATATTTTTAATGTTGTTTTAGATAGCTGTAAGTCTATTAATTAAATCAAAAAGCTTCTTTACAACGGCAAATGGCAAACTTACGCGAAGGAAAATAAAAACAGAATGAAATGATTAATTTATAATATAAAGCAATAAAGAAACTTATGTAAATGAATTATGTGAGTAAATAATACTAAATGTAAATGATGATTTTATAACAATATAGAATGAAACAATGTGAAAAGTTAATTAACAACTGACTTTTGCTTAACGGTTGGGGGGGCGGGAGCAGGTGACGTGCCAGATGTACGATGTGTCTACTTCGTAGTGTGCCTGCAGTAGTGTGCGTGTGTTCGCTTACACCCGGTCGTCTTGCTCATTTCGTGCGTAAATACTGAACTTCGAAGCGTAATTCGTGTTGGTAACTGTTTTAAGAACATTCAAAAGCTGTAATTGATCTGTGTTTAAGTTAAATTTTTAAAATATCGAGTGCTTTAAGGTGATGACGTCATCATGGCCTCAGTGAAACCGGTGTCTGGTCCTACGGTGACAACGGTAAGGAAGGATCTACATCTGTTCTCCAGCTGCATTTTCGCGTTAAAACCATTATATTTTATCATTTAAATATTGTAAAATGTATGTATATATATAGGCAGCCATTTTTTGTCGTTATTGAATAAGAGAATGGTGTCTCCTTTGGTTAAAGACTGACGTATCCTAAGCGAAACCAACTTAGACCTACGTTTACGAGACAAGATTGGTCGACCCATTGGTTTGTGGGTTAAATCAATTGTATTTTCGTATTTAAACATTGCATTTGAGGCTTTGAATTTGTAATATGTGATAGGCAGCCATTTACTTGTCGTTATTGAATAATCTGAGTCTGGTGTGTCCATTGGTTTTCGTGTTATTGAAGTAGCTTTGGCTACGCCAAGCCTAGGTCTATGTTTGTGAGACAGGATTGATTGACCTGTTGTTTGTATGTTTAATTGGGCAATGGTTTTGTGGTTAGATATTAAATTTATATTCAAATAAAATGTGCATAGACTGCCGTTTATTGCCATGGTTGATTAATCCATTGGTTTTTCTGGTTCATGACATTCCTGGGTAAACCAAGGCTAGGCCTATGTTGTCGAGACATGATTAGTTAACCTGTTGGTTGGTTAGGTTGGATTACGTTTCCTTACGGCATCACTGCCCTTTAGCTTGAGTTATCAAAGGGTATAATAGGCCTCCTTGAGAAGGATGATTACAGTAGCTCAGTACATGGCTGTCAGACGACATTTTTCTGCCATTGACAACTCTTCACATCTTGTACGTTTCAGTTTCGGTTGAAGGGCGGTAAACTGGTTTAGTTTCGTATATTTACTATTATTGTGCTCACTTTTGCGTGACGACGGTCTTTTTCTCTTTACATAGCTTTTATAAATGTCTTTAGCCACTACACTGGCGAGTTTGTGGCTAGGCTTTATTTAAATCTCCATTTTTTTAAATAATATTTTGTTGTATATATTTAGTTATTGTTGTGCCCACGATCCAGTCTACTTGGATCTTGACTGTACCATGAACTGCTGGAAATGACTACAAGTTAAATGATTATTACTGTGGTACACTTTATTGAAACTTGAGTAACGCCTCGTGTACCTTCGCTCTTGAACACCTGAGGTTGAATTACACAACATTCACGGGCAACTTTTTATCATTAAATTTTCGTTCTTGTCTTTCAAAGGGGGTTAAGGGGAGTTGGATAGATGTGCTCTGGGTGGATGGAGGGGCGGGGGTTGGTGTCACACCTCCATTCACTCATTTGTGGCAGTTTTTATAGAGGAAGAGAGAGTATCTGAATAGTTGTTCCATCTCTTCAAGACCATCCCGTATTTAATTGGGTAAGATGATTGACGTTTAGACTAATTCATGATGACTTAATTCTGTTACCGCTTTCTCTCTCTCTCTCTCTCTCTCTCTCTCTCTCTCTCTCTCTCTCTCTCTTTGTTGTCCCTCTTTAGTATACCTAAAGTTTGTTTTCCTTTTTTTTTTGTATTCATTATTGCTGGAACAAATTGTAGATATGGTGGAATTGTTGTGGGTATTTAAGTCTCGTCGTCTCCCTTTTAATGCTCGTTTTCAGATTTTTTTTTTTTTTTTTTTGCTTATGATTAAATTTTTATTTGATTTGACAGAGATAGTAGTAGTATTAGCCATGCAAATAATGACAGGGAGAATCGAAAGTCGTGTGGAACGAAAGGGGGGAATTTAGTCCCTAAATGGTATTGATGAGATTTCAGACTTGGTCACGAGGCTGATTTTAAATAAATTCATTTATTTTTTCAATGCAGCCTTTACCCTTCATTCTGAGTTTGAGGATGGTTGTGAAATTAATTGTTGGTTGGTTAAAGGACCAACCTGGACGGTATATAGAAACAATTTATTGGGGAGAAAATGTTGTCATAGGAATTCAAAGTAGGAGTGGATTCCCAACGACACCTTTGTATTCTAAGAGTGGAATTTCAAATGATTTCAGATGTAAGACATTCCGGTTGATTTTAGCTTTAAATTCCTTACTTATTTAATTCTTCAAATTAGACGGCGAATATTTAGACATTCATTACGATGACTGCCTTTGAAATATATGAATATTTCCCTTCACACTCACACACACACACACACACACACACACACACACACTCACTCACTCACACACACACACACACACACACACACACACACACACACACTCACTCACACACACACACACACACACACACACACAGAGCTTGAAAACAGACTCCGTGCGTTTTGAGAAAATGGCTTTCACGCGATTATGGTTTACGATCAAATTCCTCTTTATTTCCTGATATTTAATTTGAAATATAATAAAAGCGCAGTTCAGACAGGACCAGAAAGAGTCAGATATTCGATATAAAAGTTGACGATGTGACAGACAAAACACTCGAACAAAAATCGCCCCCCCCCCCGTTTGAAAGTAGATTGGAAACAAAATTGGACCGAAGTTTCGGGTGAAGCGTTTCGAGGGAGGTTCGGATGCAAATGGCATCGTTGCCAACGCTTCGTCCTGGACTCATCTGGAAGAAGGATGAGATCCTACAGGGCAGACTTCCTGGAAGTAGGATATGCTATCACTGAGATCATCCTTTCAAGTATTCTCTATATTGTGTCATGGTTTTGTTTTCATCAAAGCCCTGATTTGTTTTATACCTGAAGAATTACACTTTCGTCGTATTTTTGCACTTTTTGTAAATACTGATGATTTCTCTTACTGTATATCGTTGACATCCTAACACTTAGTAATTATGATGAGTACTCTTTATTTTCTAATTTAAAATTCACATAGGCCTAGGTGATGTTTGAGGTGCAACATGAGAGGTTAATATAGAAAGTTGTTAAAACCTCTCTCTCTCTCTCTCTCTCTCTCTCTCTCTCTCTCTCTCTCTCTCTCTCTCTCTCTCTCTCTCTCTCTCTCTCTCTCTCTCTCTCTGTCTGCAGCAGAGGCTGTAGATTTAAGACTATTGATATGGAAATAGGGCGACTGAGTTGTAAAGTGAACTACTTGCTCACTGGTTTTCCTTTTATCTTTAATAAATAGTTTATTATTTATTTATATTGCTTTTTTATTGATTTGTATATATATTTTATATATTTTTTATCTGTTTATTAATTGCAAAGCCAATTGCTCTGTAACAAGTGAACTTTAGGTGAATTCGTAATTGATAATTAGAGGCGTCGACGAACTTCCTGGCTAAAGAGAGAGAGAGAGAGAGAGAGAGAGAGAGAGAGAGAGAGAGAGAGAGAGAGAGAGAGAGAGAGAGAGTGCCGGGTGGCGCAGTCATCCATTTGGTTCCAACTTCCTGGCCGTTTGTTCAAATAGACAAAAAATCGTGTTTTAGAATTGGAAGTACATACTGTGCTTATCAATGTTAATCGGATGCATCGTGTGGGTAATACTATCAATGTGTATCGGATGCATCGTGTGGGTAATACAGTATATCAGCGGAGTTTATAACTAGAGAATGACTTCGTTTTATTGAGTCTTGAACTGGAAAGGGTAATTCAGTTGTTGTTCTAAAAAAAAGTAATAATTTTTATTTTCTAATTTAAAGTCCGCATAGGCCTAGGTGATATTTGTAGGTGTGAAATAAATTTTTTTTTTAAATATTTGAAAAGCATAAAAGAATGATGTTGGGCACTCTCTCTCTCTCTCTCTCTCTCTCTCTCTCTCTCTCTCTCTCTCTCTCTCTCTCTCTCTCTCTCTCTCTCTCCTTGACAGAATAAACAAAAGCTATCTAACCCAGCTTTAATAAAAGGCAACTAATCCCGTTTATATCAAATCCCGATTTAATCTTGACTAGAAATAAAATAGTCTTTCGTGGATATAAATCCTTCCTTTTTAATTGATCAGAATCACCTTTATTGTGTGTCAACCGGATGTGTGGCAGATTAATTCAGCTTTAATTAAAAAGGGAACTGGAAAAGGTCCTCAAACTCTGATGTGTCTGTTCTAATATTCTTTCATATCTGTTTTTTGCCCAGTCGCTTCGCTTCACTTCGCGCCATCCGCCACACTCTCATTTCCGAATATCATTGTAGACCCAGGGTCTATCCTAGTGTCTTTATCTAGCCCAGGTTGGGATAAGAATCTATCCTAGTGTCTTTATCTAGCCCAGGTTGGGATAAGAATCTATCCTAGTGTCTTTATCTAGCCCAGGTTGGGATAAGAATCTATCCTAGTGTCTTTATCTAGCCCAGGTTGGGATAAGAATCTATCCTAGTGTCTTTATCTAGCCCAGGTTGGGATAAGAATCTATCCTAGTGTCTTTATCTAGCCCAGGTTGGGATAAGAATCTATCCTAGTGTCTTTATCTAGCCCAGGTTGGGATAAGAATCTATCCTAGTGTCTTTATCTAGCCCAGGTTGGGATAAGAATCTATCCTAGTGTCTTTATCTAGCCCAGGTTGGGATAAGAATCTATCCTAGTGTCTTTATCTAGCCCAGGTTGGGATAAGAATCTATCCTAGTGTCTTTATCTAGCCCAGGTTGGGATAAGAACCTATCCTAGTGTCTTTATCTAGCCCAGGTTGGGATAAGAATCTATCCTAGTGTCTTTATCTAGCCCAGGTTGGGATAAGAATCTATCCTAGTGTCTTTATCTAGCCCAGGTTGGGATAAGAATCTATCCTAGTGTCTTTATCTAGCCCAGGTTGGGATAAGAATCTATCCTAGTGTCTTTATCTAGCCCAGGTTGGGATAAGAACCTATCCTAGTGTCTTTATCTAGCCCAGGTTGGGATAAGAACCTATCCTAGTGTCTTTATCTAGCCCAGGTTGGGATAAGAAAACAGAACTGGAAACAGGGAAAAACTGCCGATTGAAAGAAAGTGGGAAATGGCTCTCTAAAGTTTAGAAAACTTAACAAAAATTGGCTGCCTTTTTTCATTGGAAAAACTAATCTTTTGTGAAGGCTTCTGTAATAAACGATAATAAGAAAAGGGATTTCTTGTTGTCTGAATACTCATTATAATCTCACACATTAGAGAGAGAGAGAGAGAGAGAGAGAGAGAGAGAGAGAGAGAGAGAGAGAGAGAGAGAGAGAGAGAGAGAAATTGTAAGTCAACACAGACCTATTATTCTTATGTGAAATTGCGCAGTTACAGAAAAAGGACGGTAAATGCAGACATTCAGGGTTTTTCTCTCGCGTTGAGCATTTTATCCATGGGTGACTTGAACCTAGGAGAGAGAGAGAGAGAGAGAGAGAGAGAGAGAGAGAGAGAGAGAGAGAGAGAGAGAGAGAGAGAGAGAGAGAGAGAGAGAATGTACCACGTCTCTGAAAAAGAAAAAAGAATAAAAATGCAAAAAAATAAAAAAAAAAATCGGGAACAAAACGTGATCCTCTCTCTTATTGGAGGATTGATTCCTGTCCTGTCCCGCTGCTCCAAAAATCCCGATCAAAAGGAACCGAAAGTTTTTCAGGGCTTTCCTAGGAATAGGTTGTTTTCCTTCCTCCTCCTACTTGCTGTCTCTCGTTCTATCGTGTGAAAGAGTTTATTTTAGGTGAAGGTTTTCGTACACCCTTATTCAGCTCTTTTTGTGGGGTTTCATTTAAGTAATTATCAATATTTTTTTTTTTGTAATAAATAATTAAGTTTTGTTTAGCATTTTTTCGTTATCCTCTTTGAGTGTTTTTTTTTTTTTTTGCTCTGTTGGTGATCTTGCCCCCTTGACTTTAATTAATCTTTTGTGGCACTGATCGTAAAAATGAAAAAGAGCCTGTTCTTGCCACTTCCTAAATATTAAATATTTTTGTGAACATAAGTTCATTACAATATATATATATATATATATATATATATATATATATATATATATATATATATATATAAAGGTAACAACTCATATGCAGAGATGGGTTTCCGTTGCTGTTTTAACTATGAGAGTATTCTTTTACCTGAGGAGATGGGCAGGACATCAGGAGATTACCAAGACCTGAAAATATATATATATATATATATATATATATATATATATATATATATATATATATATGTATATATATATATATATATATATATATATATATATATATATATATATATATATATATATATATATATATATATATATATATATATATATATATACAGAGCCAAAATGTATATATACCCATACACCCATATACACACACACGTGTGCGCATATATAAGTATATAAACAACTATGCACACTTACCTAACAATACATATATTTATAAATAGAGTCTAAGGCTCTTTCCCAGAATGGGTAGTCTTTGGTGTCCCACTTACTGTTTGACCTGAGGGAGTGTTCTCTTACCCGGGAGGTGGGCAGAGTGACTGGAGATTGCCAAAACCTGAAAATATATATATAGAGAGCAAAGATGTATGTATGCCCATATAAGCATGTACACATATATGTGCATGCATACATACGTATACAACCGTCTACACACACCTACTTAACAGTATATATATATATATATATATATATATATATATATATATATATATATATATATATATATACATATATATACATATATATATATATATATATATATATATATATATATATATATATATATTTAAATACTTTCAAGTATATATATATATATATATATATATATATATATATATATATATATATATATATATATATATATATATATAAATACTTTCAAGGGCTTGTGGCCAGAAATGGGAAGACTTTGCTGTCCCCCTTTCTATTTTACCTGGGGGGTGGGCGGGACATCAGGAGATTCCCATGTGTCCTTATGTTATCTAAGATATGTCTAGTGATCTGTGCCGGTGTCTGCTCATTTTCGGTCAGATTCGACCTGAGATCCTGCGTTTCTGGACAGTCCAGTAGGTAGTGTGCGAGGGGCTGATTTACCACTCAGCCACAGTACTGGCATGGCCTGTCTTCGTTCCCAATCAGTTGCCAGCTGCACAGGTATCCTAGCCTTAGCCTATGCGTGATGACAGAGAGTTTTCTGGTGGTTTGCCTTGTTATGTCGTGAGGCTTGAAGTTTGTGACTTCTACGTACCACTTGGCTGTTCTTGAGTTTTGCAGATAGTGCTGTCGCACTTCACTTTCTTCTTGAAGTCTGACATATCTCTGCCATTTCTTTTAGTTGCGTGATTGATGGCTGCATATTTATGCTTACTGTGCTGCAGCTGAGAGCACTTTTGGCTAGGATGTCAACCTCTTCATTTCCCTGGATCCCCACATGACTAGGTATCCAGTTGAGTACGATCCTCCTGCCGGCAGCTTGATGTGACTTGGCCACTGATTTGATTGCTAATATCAGTGTCACATTTTCTTTGGGTTTTGTTGCCTTGAGAGCGAGGATTGCTCCTTTGGAGTCGGTATGTACTGTTGTGTGTCCTTCTTTCCGGATGAAGTCTTCTAAGGCTTTGAAAATTGTCATTAGTTCAGCTTGTAGTATGGAAGCATTGTTGGACAGCCTCCAGCTTCCTTTGAAGTCTTGCGCGACCACAGCCGCTGCTGTTGCCGGTGCTTGTGGATCAACTGACGATATCACGTCGTACTTCCACTGTGGGGATTAAATAAGGTTCTTTGCAGCGTCCCTTCGGCCCCTACCAGCAACCCCTTTAATTCCTTTTGCTGTACCTCCATTCATATTCTCTTCCTTCCATCTTACTTTCATTAACCCTCTCCTAACATTTATTTGCTTCATCGTGCAACGCAAAATGTTTTCCTCCTGTTATGCCTTTCAAGTCTCTCTCTCTCTCTCTCTATCTGCTTCCCTTTCAGCGCTGAATAATAGCATACTGTATATTTGAGCTGATATGGCAGGTGCTGAAAAAAATTTATATATATATATATATATATATATATATATATATATATATATATATATATATATATATATATATATATATATATATATATATATATATATATATATGAGAGAGAGAGAGAGAGAGAGCGACCCAATTTAGATGAGGTCACAACGGATTAGGGAAAGAATCTTCCTCTTATGTCTCTTATAGTTTCATTTTTGAGTTAAAAAGAGTTGGAATTTTTTGGATCATATTATACAGTTATATATTCAGTGTTATGTTAGTTAATAAAGGAGTTACCTTAGGAACATTGGGTTTGTTCAGTCTGTGGCATGGTGACCGACTATTAACCACAATGGATACAGTGATACATATTCAATGTTTTTTTGTAAAGTTTTTTTTTTTTAGTTTCATTCTGAAATTAAATCAAAGTCTGGGTGAGACCTTTAGAGAACTGTAATTTTGTGAATGATTTATATAGAAAGAAACGAGATCAATAGTTGACGTATATATATATATATATATATATATATATATATATATATATATATATATATATATATATATATTATATATATATATATATATATATATATATATATATATATATATATATATATATATATATATATATATATATATATATATATATATATATATATATATATATATATATATATATATATATATATATATATATTGTCATAAACTGGACTCTTGGTTGGTGAGAAATTGAAACAAAATTATAACTGATGCTGCCACGAAACCAAGAAGGCCCAGTTTATGAGCAAAAGGACAAGTTATTTGAAAACTTACTTTAGATTTTCCTGGATTTACAATTGAATGGGGAAGGTCGCCATATGGGAATTAGAATTCTTTTACAAATTTACAGGAATTTATTTATAGAGACTTAGCAAATAAACAATGAGACACAAACAACATAATCACTAAGGGGCAGATTCAGTTATAGGACACAGGGAACAGTGATGCAATGATTTGGCAACAAGCAAGTTGATTAAAATGGGGCCGATATGTAATACAATCAGTTCAATGATAATAATAACATTCAGTCTTGCCCTGATTACACAAAATGGTCTCAGATAAGGCAAATGGTGGAACTCCAGGATGAGAGAGTAATTCATATGAACATTTTCGGGCCACAACGGAATTCGGTACTGACTGCGACCAGGAATTTTCAGGATTTTTGTGGCAGACGAGATACTTAAGCATGGAATTGCGATCGATCCACGTGTTTCCCCTGAAAGAGACGTTCTAAGTTAGGAATGACGGTATGCACTGAAGGAGATGGAATCCACCTCTGAAATATCACCCAATACACGTTCTTAAATACTAAACATGACGTAGCCCAGAAGATGCTTATAATGAAATCACGTAGGCACAATCTGAGAATCGGAGCAGCATAGGCTTTAACAATAAACATGTGATCGCACTCACACAAAGATAAAATTAACACTGATATAGCTTAACCTAAATAGCCCTTAAATTGCACTGGTGGAGGGATAATTGATGGTTATCTTGGGATCTTTACTTGAATTTAAGGCACGTAATTAGCGAGGGATGGGATACAGGCAGGACGAGCACAAGGGAGGATTGCTTTGTGGAGGAAGTAGTTAAAGTTTAAAGAAATGGAATTTTAAGGAGTTTAAGTAATAGGGGGAAGGGCTGGTATTGACTACTTGCAACGTACGAACCTTTTATGACTGTTGTTGGTGCCTACAACCGTTCCAGATGTACGTTGAAGTCAGTTCAACCAGCGGAGCGGGAAAAAATGCAGCGCGTTTGCTACAGATCAGTTCAGAGGAGCGTCTCCCTGCTTTTTCCAAACATGGCTTCTTCGAGCATCGGGCGTTGGGCCAACCGTACCTGCAAGTATGTCAAAAGAACCAGCAAAGAGGGCATAGGAAAAGCACACTTATCATTATATGCCTACAGCTCAGAATTCTACCTGTTCCCTAGTGCTAAATGGCCCTTTTAGCCTCCCCCATCCCTACATGTCTCCCCATCGCATGATGGGGGGGAAAGGGGGTTTGTATTGTTTGCTGGATCGCGCGATGTTAGGGGGTGGGGGTTAAGGAGGCCTAGCTAATGGCTGCTGACTGGTTCCAGTAGGCTCGGGTTTTGTGCGACACCCGCCAAATTCCCCAACCCGTTAGGCAAATGAATACAGATTACTTCAACATAAAATAAAGAAATCAAAGCTACAGAAGGGAGGGATGTTTATTCTTGACAGGTCTCCCCTTAAAAAAGGCCCTTCACACCCTTTCGGGTGTGAGGGTCTTAGCTAATTCCTCCCGACTGGCCCCTGACCCTACATAAGGTGGATTGTGGCTCTGCACACCTAAAGCAACCTACCTAACTGCTAAGAGGGGTTCTGAATTGGCTAATTTACAGGCCTAACCTACCTAAGGGTATAGATATGGCTACTAACTGGCTAGGATGACGGGAGAAATCTACTCCTAGACAAATGCACACTGTACACCTAACCTAACCTAACCTACTATCCCCACAACTCTGGCACTGCACGAACTGGCACTAACGAATGGCACGCACTGAGTTATGATCGGCACTACGCTTTACAACTAACACGCAACAAATTGAAACTTGACTAACCTGAAGGGTAATTCACAATGTATGATTAAGTAATATATCAGTGAGTCTAGAGTGGGTTGGAAGAAGGTTAGTTGGAAAAGGGTTAGTAGTACAAAGGCCTAAGTGGTTAATGGTTAATGCTATGGGCTCAGAGGTCACACAGGCTACCCTCTCTGGGCAGGTGCCAGGATCGAGTACCAAGAGAGCTTATGGCTCTGACTCACTAAGTAAATTTCTTCTGCCCCCTCTTCTTCCTCGGGGGACTCCAGGGTCTGGCTAGGCCATTCCTAGGGGGCGATGAGGATACGTACTCTGAAGAACAGCCAGGAGTGCCGTCAGGAGCAGGATCAGGGGCAGCCTCGAGGGCTACGGGCTGGCCTCCTACTTCGGCTGCTGCGACAACCGTCGTGGGAAGAGAACCAGCGTCTGCGTCCTGGCCAGACAGCTCCTGGTCGACCAGAAAAGAGGTAATGTCTGGGCCTGCCAGAGGGTCGTCCTCAGCAGGTGGAAGAGTGTGGGAAGAAGAAACATCAGGGGCTGGAGGTTCACACTGTGCGATGATCACAGTGGTGAGATTGGGTGGATCTCCTGTAGAAGGATCCGAGTCATGACTGGGGTCCGGCACTGGCACTAACTCAGGGCCAGGCTCGGGAAGTACACTTGGCAGGGAGCATCCAGCCAAGATGGGTGGAGCTTGGCACTGACCAGTGCTTGCAAGTGGCACTGGCAGCGAATGGGTGTCAGACAAAGCTGAAATGGGACCTGGGGGATCGAGACCCATCGGTGTCCCTGGCGTGATCTGGGACAGCGATTCCTGTCTTGATGAGAGGATTGGGCCTCTTGGTTTGGTGGAGTTGGCCGCTGCGGCTATCCTACTGGGGCACTTCGACCATCTCTCAGAATGGTCCCTTACGCTGCAGGTCCTGCAGCGGTAATTTGTTCTATCCCTTTGTGATGAGGGAATAATTCTTTGGTGGCCATCCGGGCGCAAGACCCGCGGACTAGGCCTAGCAGGTGAATGCGATGGATTAGTATTGGCTGACGGGGGCACAGCTGTCACAAAGGCTGTGTCCCTGACTGAAGATGTGGCGCTGGATGTGCTGGCAGAAGCAGTCAGGCAACAGAGTGGTGTGGGGGTGGGACATCCCCAGAGGATGTCTCGACCAAGCAGGAACTCCACTCCGTACCTAATTCGCTTGACAAAGCCAAGATGATGCGCCTTGTTGCTCCAAGGGGTAATTACCCTGAGCTGAACTGTGGGGACGGTCAGGGACTGTTCGTCCACCCAGGTCACGGTCCACTTGGTGTGCTCCTCTGCCTTGGCACTGGCTGGCACTTGGGCCCGATCGATCAGACTAATGTCTGAGCCAGTGTCGGCAGTAGTTGGCAGGTGCACTGGGGGGCTGGAACTGTCCAGAGAAGCCACTGAGACGGACTGTGTCCTGACCCTCTCAGGTGAGTTCTCTCCAGCGGCTCAGCTAAGGAGGCGGTGGCACTAATCATGTTCACGTGCCTGGGCGTGACCACATGCTTTGGGCATGCAGGATACCCAGCAAAAGAGTGTCCTGAAGCTCCACAGTCTCAGCAGGGTCCCAGTGATATGTTGATTTCCCAGCAGTGACAGTGCGCTGGGAAGACGGTGTTGGATTAGGCGGAGAGGAGGACTGACGGTTGCTGGTAGTCTGCCGAGAGTTGTTGCCCTGCTGATTGCTATCCTTATAGCGGCAGTCTGCTTCAGCATGGCCATATCATTTACAGATGGGACACGGCGGTTTGTTAGGCGGGCCGTTCCGTGAGCGATTGAGGCCCGAGAGGTGTCCGGGTGGCACTATTTTGCGCTGCAAGGTGCCATGGGAAGGATTGTATGTCTCCCAGGCATCAGCTAAGCGGCAGGCTTCCTTGAGGGTGGCTGGCTGCTTATCATTAAGATACACAGCCAGAGGCCCGGGCGCACACTGGAAGAAGTCCTCCAGCATGGTCCGGTTGAACAAATCCTCAAAGGTGTCACACCGCATAGACTCTAACCAGTGGGTCCCCGGTTGGGTCTTGTGACAGGCCCATTCCATCCAGGACCAGCCGACGTTCTTAGTCATACCTCTGAATCGTTGTCTCCACCTCTCAGGGGTGATTTCATATGCCTTAGCGATGGCCTCACGGATGGCAGCCATGTCACCTTGTTGATCTCTTTCCAGGGCTCGGTGAGCAGCCTTGGCCTTCCCGTCTAGGTGCTTGGTAAGCAGTAAGGCCCTCTCAGCCAGGCTGACATCATAGGTCTCGAAGAGGAATTCGATCTCTTCGAGCCATTGTTCCGGCTCGTCTTCAGTCCATTTTCCCACAAGGTTATTGACTGTCGACAGAGAGGTATTTATGGCAGATGGAGTGGGGCTAGAGGCTTGCTGTGCTGCTAAAGCTTCTGCGCTTTCCTTCTTGGCTCTCTCCAACTTGAGCTCCCTGTCTTTGAGGGCTAGTTCATGCTGTCTTCGTCTATCTTCTCTCTCTTCTTCTTCTCTCCGCTGCTCAGCTTCTTGCTGCCTTTGTTCTTCTTCATACTTTCTCTTCTCAGCGATCTGTTCCTTTACAAACCTTTGAAGGGCCTGGCTGGAAAGACCGTCCTCCATCCCTATATTCCTGAAATATTGGTGCTCCTCGGTGGACATGTTGCTGATGGGGAAGGGGTGCTGAGTGAGTTACTTGGGTGTTCCCAGAGAAAAGGGTTTTGTGACAATGAGGAAGTGCCCTTAGATTAGTGGCACTTCAATGAGTGGCACCTTTGAATGAGGTGGCACTGTGGATGAGTGTGCCATGTGAAGGTCACACTAGGGGAAAGCATTCCTGAAGGAAGTCTGAGTCCTTATGGGCAGATATGCTAGCAAATGGAGTGCTCCTGAAGGCTCTATGGTCCTTATGGGCGGATGCACTGTTAATGGGGTGACTGGTTGCACCTGTTTCTTCAATACAGGTGCAGTGGCTTATAAGAGGTTGCTTTGGTTAGTTGAAACTGTGGTGCCAGTGCGCTCCGTGGAGCAATGCAAAATGTCAGTGCATGAATTGGCATTGAAGGTGAGGTACTCTGCCGGAGCAGAAGGTAAGTAGGGAGTAAAAGGTAAATGAGAGACTCCAACAGAAGGGAAAAGATAGGAAAGTGAAAGGAGAAAGATAAGTGCTTCAGTGATTGGGTGCTTAGCAGTGCTGCAGATTAGTGGCACTGAGAGAAATGGAAACTGGATGTGGCACGAGTGGGTAGCTAGTTATGAGAACTAGTGGGCGCTGCCTGACATGAGGACAGGTAGGCTACGAGGTAGGCACACAATGTGCAATGGTTTTTTAGCACTTGCAACACGCAAGTCTGAGATAAGATATACCCACTCCCGCACATCAGTTGGAACACGTAACAAGATATAATATATATGCGCTTTATAGCGTAGGCTAAATGGTCTGGGATGAAGCACTTGGAAAGAAAAAGCTGGTAGGCTTGAGTACTCCGCTAAACACAAGCGTTCAGAAATTACGCCCTGTGTATAGGATAAAATTTAATGGGTAATGAATTTGAAATTTCAGATTACCTAGTAATATAATTCTTTGTATCTGCCTTTTATAATTTGTGAGTTGATTCCCAAACTCTTAAGTAAATTACGTCTGTCCCGTGTTGAAATGCACTAATGCGAGAGGGAAGCGGAGGGAAAATAAATCTCTCTCTCTCTCTCTCTCTCTTGGTGAGCGATATGTAATGGCACGTATTTGTTATGAAATTTTAATCGCTTTATTTTGCGCTTAAGCAAAAATACATTATGGTTGCAAAATTACGTTAAGTTAAGTATTTTAAGGAATTGCTACTGCCTCGCACGCATCAAAAGCTTAGGGTATGGTACACAAGGGTTTCGGATTGTTACACAGAGTTTCCCGAATTTCGTTAAGCACACAAGGAGGAGGCTCGTTCTTTGAACGAACGTTGTGGGAGCGACTACGCACGGGAAAACAGCTGACCGTAGGCTCTTGCTTGTCGGCAACAAAATGAAGTGGAATTGGAAGAGAAAAATCTCTACTTTCTTGCTAAGTGCGGGTTTAAAATGCGAAATGAATTATTAATCTTTGAATATCAGCACTGTCTTTACTTTACGTTAATATTCTTTAATATGCACTGGGCGGGTCGTTAAATAACTACGCTTAGAACTGTTTTTTCCTCCAACACTGGGACAGTTCTACGCATGCGCTGTTTGAACACAACTGTTTCTCGCTAGCGGTATAAATGCCAGATATTGCTGTACGGTTTCCTGTAATCTAATAGTTATTTCAAAATTTATCACTAACCAAGAGATGTACATTTTCTTTGCCGTAACTATTCCGAAATAAACTCCTAGCTACTGGTCCTAGCTTACACATGCAAAATTCCCTAACTACCACTTCCTAATTCCTAAGTAGCAACCTCACACTCTAGAAATTTTGCAGGCGGACACTTAGCGCCTACCCCTCTGTTTTCGCTAATATAAGAACCCTATGCATTCCCGTGTCATGAACGCTTTTACGATACGAGAATTGTTGCATTTCTTTCACGAAATATTAAAATATCACTTCTCTGATTCCCTTAATATTAGGACATGCACACACTCTGTTTACCAAAGATGTCAGCTCCGATCACTTTCCTGTTCTCTTGAATAATGAAATGATTATTGTGACTGAAATAACTGATTTTATATATATCTGGTTTTTCTAGTCTAGCTTAATAGTGAGGCTAATGAACGCAAATAGACTAATCCTGGCAATTGGTCATCACTGTCATAAACTGGACTCTTGGCTGGTGAGAAATTGAAACAAAATTATAATTGATGCTGCCACAAAACCAAGAAAGCCCAGTTTATGAGCAAAAGGACAAGTTATTTGAAAAATTACTTTAGATTTTCCTGGATTTACAATTGAATGGGGAAGGTCGCCATATGGGAATTAGAATTCTTTTACAAATTTACAGGAATTTATTTATAGAGACTTAGCAAATAAACAATGAGACACAAACAACATAATCACTAAGGGGCAGATTCAGTTATAGGACACAGGGACCAGTGATGCAATGATTTGGCAACAAGCAAGTTGATTAAAATGGGGCCGATATGTAATACAATCAGTTCAATGATAATAATAACATTCAGTCTTGCCCTGATTACACGAAATGGTCTCAGATAAGGCAAATGGTGGAACTCCAGGATGAGAGAGTAATTCATATGAACATTTTCGGGCCACAACGGAATTCGGTACTGACTGCGACCAGGAATTTTCAGGATTTTGGTGGCAGACGAGATACTTAAGCATGGAATTGCGATCGATCCACGTGTTTCCCCTGAAAGAGACGTTCTAAGTTAGGAATGATGATATACACTGAAGGAGATGGAATCCACCTCTGAAATATCACCCAATACACGTTCTTAAATACTAAACATGACGTAGCCTAGAAGATGCTTATAATGAAATCAAGTAGGCACAATCTGAGAATTGGAGCAGCGTAGGCTTTAACAATGAACACGTGATCGCACTCACACAAAGATAAAATTAACACTGATATAGCTTAACCTAAATAGCCCTTAAATTGCACTAGTGGAGGGATAATTGATGGTTATTACGGGATCTTTACTTGAATTCAAGGCACGTAATTAGCGAGGGATGGGATACAGGCAGGACGAGCACAAGGGAGGATTGCTCTGTGGAGGAAGGAGTTAAAGTTTAAAGAAATGGAATTTTAAGGAGGTTAAGTAATAGGGAGAAGGGCTGGTATTAACTACTTGCAGTGAACGAACCTTTTCTGACTGTTGTTGGTGCCTACAACCGTTCCAGATGTATGTCGAAGTCAGTTCAACCAGCGGAGTGGGAAAAAATGCAGCGCGTCCGCTACAGATCAGTTCAGAGGAGAGTCTCCCTGCTTTTTCTAAACATGGCTTCTTTGAGCGTCAGGCGTTGGGCCAACAGTACCTGCAAGTATGTCAAAAGAACCAGCAAAGAGGGCATAGGAAAAGCACACTTATCATTATATGCCTACAGCTCAGAATTCTACCTGTTCCCTAGTGCTAAATGGCCCTTTTGGCCTTCCCCATCCTTACATGTTTCCCTATCGCGTGATGGGGGGGAAAGGGGGTTTGTATTGTTTGCTGGATCGCGCGATTTTTGGGGGGGGGCGGCGTAAGGAGGCCTAGCTAACAGCTCCTGACTGGTTCCAGTAGGCTCGGGTTTTGTGCGACACCCGCCAAATTCCCCGACCCGTTAGGCAAATGAATACAGATTACTTCAAAATAAAATAAAGAAATCAAAGCTACAGAAGGGAGGGATGTTTATTCTTGACAATGTATATATATATATATATATATATATATATATATATATATATATATATATATATATATATGTATGTATATATATATATATATATATATATATATATATATATATATATATATATATATATATATATATATATATATATATATATATATATATATATATATATATATATATATATATATATATATATATATGGATGTTTATTCTTGACAATATATATATATATATATATATATATATATATATATATATATATATATATATATATATATATATATATATATATATGAGACTCTGAGGCCTCCACAATATAATTACCACTCGCGCTAAACCTCTGTGACAAGTTGCAAGACCCAGCAAAGACGAAGCTTCTCACGGGGTGTAGGGGCGTCAGTTGCACACCCAACCCTCTTCTGTTTTCCAGGCCTGGGATTAGCACGGGTTTATAAAACACTCTTTGGGGAATGAGAGTGAGTAAGTAGGAGAATTGATAGGTAGGTAAGGAAGAATAGGCGGTGTTTCATCTACCATTGTGAGTGATTGTGGGAGGCAACTGGAAAATAATAATGCTTCTCATAAACTGCTTCCCTTTTGTAAACAAAATGTTTTATTTCCCGGTGGAAATTCCTGTTGTAACGAGATCATTAATTAAGAGTAGTTCTTCTAAAGGCTTCGATGCGCCAGGTTTATTGGCTAATGACCCGAAGGCTGTAATCAGACTGGGTAGCCTTCTTCTTCTTCTTCTTCTTCCGTTCGTGATGAAGAGGAACTTCTTGCCTTATTTAAAGTTTTGGTGGAATTTGAGATAAATGGTTTTCATAGATGTCTGTGTGTCTATATTTACACGCCTCTGTTTTGTGAAGAACAGTTCAGTTGCCTCTGTAAGATGTCTGAAGTCTTCGTGAAGATTTTTGTCGAATGCTGAGGAATCATATCATGAATGAAGTAGGATTTAAATTAGGTTCTCTTAGAAGTCAGTGAGGACTGTCTGTGAATGAACGTGTGATAATTACCCATGCACAAAGTAAAGATTCATCTGGTCATTAGTATGAACATGGTGGTTTTTATATTTTATCTTTTCCTAAATTAGACCTAAAGTTTTTTCCTGGAGAATGTTTAGATTTTGTTGTGTTAATAGCTGATTAGTTTTTCCAATTAATTTCTCATGTCTGTAATAAAACTTATAATGGCGTGTATTTATCATCAATATTATATTTGGCTGAGACATAATTACCTTAATTTGAGTCGTTTGATGTTCCTCTGAAAGGGGTTTAGAAAAATTTCTAACATGTAATCCCGGGATTTATTTGATGTGTAAATGTGAATCTAATTTTAGGATTTATCTGATTGTATTGTTCATTAAAACTATCTTCTTTAAGCCTTATCAGATAAGAGTCGATGCCTCCAAGAGTATTATTCAGCATTATTCGGTGACTGATTAATACTGAGAAACAATACCTTCCATCCGGTAATTTCCCCAAAGGCTTTCGATGAATCTCTCTCTCTCTCTCTCTCTCTCTCTCTCTCTCTCTCTCTCTCTCTCTCTCTCTCTCTCGTTTAGACCCTTCTTCTACATTTTTTCCATCAGTGTGAAAAGATCACTTCACTCTCATTCTTGTTAGTCTACATCTGTTCCGAGGAGAGAAACCAGTTTGGAGAAGAAGAAAAACAAAAGAAGGTCGTTTGTTATTATCTTTCAACTTTATTCTCGTGTACTATTTTTTTGAGATTTTAAAATTGAGCATTAAGATCATTGTGAATTAATCTTCAGTGATTTGTATGTTTGTATATATGTAATATATATATACAGTATATATATATATATATATATATATATATATATATATATATATATATATATATATATATATATATATATATATATATATATATTGTTGGGTTCGGCCAGATGTTGAATTGTTTCTTCGAAACAGCATCGTTTCGGTGGTTTGGCTGACCTCTCGTGTTGGACGTGAAGAGATGAGGTTACGTTCGTCTTATCATTTTCTCTGCAAGTCAGACAGGCTTTGGAAGGAAGAGCAACCAGTTCTCAACAGCTTTTGTTTGAGGATGTAGCAGCAGTTGGTTTTGAAGTATCACCTTGGAGTAGGATATTTCGAAGTATCACCTTGGAGTCGGAGATGGTCTTCAAGCGGCATGTGTTTGTTGATGGCTTGATTGCTGAGGAGGACAGCAGGATAAGTTCTAAAGGTCGAGGGCTGACTAAGGGGAGCGCACTCTTCGATTTTTTATGAATATTTTTGAAATATAAAAAAATGGTTAAATGGCCGTAAGACATGAGCAACACCTTCGTTATCATGTGACCAAAACATTTTTTCGAAATATTAAAATTGATGGGGTTTTGGGCCTCCGTCCCCCACACGGTGAGGTAGGGCTGACGTTTGGCCCCTAATGACTATTGTCATTTTTTTTCCCTTATTCGCCTAATTTATTAATTATTTTGATTTTTATATCACCTTATCTCCCACGTCTGGCAACAACAATGGCTTGTTCCTTGGTGAATGCGTGATCTAAGAGACACTGAGACTGTGACTGTGAGACAGTCAGACAGGGTCAGGGTGCCGAGTCAGTTGCCCCCGAACGTCGAAAGTGGACGTCGGGCGACTGTTTACTCGAAGCAATTTTTTTTCGCTATTTGCGGTGTTTTTGCCCTTTTTTTCTTTACATCCAGTAACTCTAAATACAATCTATACACTTTCACCCTCAAAAATACGCTCACAGTTGATAAAATGAATTAAGGATGATGAAAAGGGAGTATATGATGACAAGTTCATTATATCTAGAGCTCAGTTAGATAGAATAGTGTCGGGTATTAGATGCAAGTAGGAAATTGCAAGGGTAAAGTTCAGGTCGAAGTCTCTGCCAATAGACGGGATACTGATATTTTAATGAAGTGCCAATCGTGTAGGTTTAGGGTTAGTGGCCCAGTAGCAAAGCGAATTAGCAATGGAAAATCTCAGCACCATCAACTGAGTGAGATAAACATTGAGGAAATTGAACACAAAATCGGCTGTGAGAAATTCAACTTACAAACACATCTGTTTGGCACAAATGAAAGTACTGAGGACAAAAAGGCTTGAAAATCAAACTCCAAAGACCAAAAAGACCAAACAAGTGAAAAAACGACTGAAAATGAGTCAAGAGTATCAGTCTGGTAGCTACTAAACTTTTAGTTTTTTAGTTTCAAACCAGGCAACAATGAGTCAGGTGGTACTTGATGATACCCTCGCCTCGAGCGAATAATACCCCTTTTTATAGAGGGGGCGGGGTGACCTGGAGCCAGAAATCAACCAAAATAATGCTCTAAGATAAGTTTTTTTCACGAGTGCCAAAAAAAAAAAAACCACATGTTGATCTTTACGGTCGTTTTTCTCAGTTCTCACTTTTTTGCACTTCAAACGCGAACTACATTTTTAATTTTAGGCCAATTTTAAAGTTAAATATACCATTGGAAAGAGGAAAGAAAGACGAATATTTGTTTGGGGCTAGATTTTTTCTTAGGTTGACGAGGAACCCGTGATAATCAAATTATACAAATTTTGAGGGGTGGAATACCCCCTCGACCCCATTCAAAAAAAAAAGAAAAGATAGAAAAACTCTTCCCATTATTTTTTTCATACTATGATATACTTTCTGTGTATGAAGCCACATTGCAATAGCTCTAAAAATGAAGGAGGTGAATAATTTTTATTTTTTTAATTTTTTTAATTTTTTGTAATAAAATCCAAAATAATCATCCGATCACTCTCAAATTTTTTCTTGAACATCACCTTATATATATGTATAACATATAAAAATTTAATAAAAATCGGGGCATTATTTCTATGTAAGGTCGAGGGCTGACTGAACCATAGTCGCCAGTGTGGAAAAATGAATTCTTCGTTGGCAGCCTTATTGCTGTCGCATCGTCTTGATCGAGGTCGTCCGGTGATGGAGGATCGGAGATTGCTCGTCAAAGTGCGCTGGTCGTCCTTGTGGATTTTTCGCTGTTACTCCAACGAAAGGCAGATTATTATTCCAGTTGGGCTCTTAGGAGTTGTAGTACACTGACAATTGTTATTGCTTTTATTTTGAAGGGCACGAGTAATAATTATTGGGGGGTTTTGAGTATGTCATTGTGTTGAGCAAGAGGCTCTAGTGATTTATGGTGTATTGTTATTTTGAAGGGCACGAGTGAGTCATTATGCTAAGCGAGTATGTCTCCTGTTGTTGAGTGTTACCGCTGTTATTATGCCTCTCATTTTTATTGCCCTGTTTTGGTTATTGCCTTATTGTATTGCCATATTGTTGACTGCTGCTGTTAATTTGTTAATTATGGTTTGTGCCTCTTATTTCTATTGCCCTGTTTTGGTTATTGCCTCATTGTATTGCCCTATTGTTGACTGCTGCTGTAATTTGTTAATTATGGTTACTTCATTAATGTGGCTTATTCATTGTATTGAAGGTATTAATATTGAGCATTTTGGTTATTTTGCTTATGGCATTGATTTTGGTAATTATTTTAATACTGAAGTGTTTATAGCAATGTACATTGTTTTCTGAAGTCGCTCTTCATTTCAGAACTTGTCTCAAAGTTGTAAATATGTAAAGACTAGATTAGGTTTAAGACTACAGTGACTATTTTCTTTTACACCTCCTTTGGTTGTTGTTGCGGACCACCAGTCCATTCCAGTTTCAATATGATGTGTGGTTTAAGAACCTGGTAGTCACATTGAAAAGTGACAAAAAAAAAAAAAAAAAAAAAAAAAAAAAAAAAAATATATATATATATATATATATATATATATATATATATATATATATATATATATATATATATATATATATATATATTATTGTGTGGGGGGGGGGGGGTCTGTTGATAGCGCAGCGCCATAAGCTAACTTTTCCTTGACAGTACAATGTTGTAGGAACCAAGAATTCGTTACTGTTTTTGTCAGTTGCAATATTGTTTTATACTCGTATATATAAGCCCTTCTCGGTCCTTGTAAGAATTTCCTGGAGTCCTGATGAAGTGACAGGACGCCATGACAGGACCGGTCAACGGTCATCTTCTCTCAGGCATAGAGGAAACCTTCCTCCCCCCAGAAACCCCCCAAAAGTTTGTTGGGATGTAGCATCACCTTACCTTGCACCAATTGGCTGATAGGCCTAAGGAGAAGTGCCAGAGCCAATCACGTCCAGGAGAGAAGAAATCGGGGTCTGTGAGGTACTACAGGGCTGGGGGTGAGGAAGATGGCCAAAAGGCGTCCCTTTGAGGGGCAGAGCGTTTTTGTTGAAGTTAGGGGAAAGATGTGCATTCCCTCGCCGCCTCCGTCGGTTTCCCTCTCAGCCTCTAACTCGTGTTTACTGTAGATGTTAGTTTGCTAGTGCAGGTTTTAGATATTATATACAGGTCATTGTTAAATTTGCTCCCTGTGTCTTATTTAAGCGTAACCCACAGTACTGCAGCTGGACCAGTATAAGTAGACCCCCATGAGAGGTCGGGGTCATATATATATATATATATATATATATATATATATATATATATATATATATATATATATATATATATATATATATATATATATATATATATGTATATATATATATATATGTATATATATATATGTATATATATATATGTATATATATATATATATATATATATGTATATATATATATATATATATATATATATATATATATATATATATATATATATATATATATATATATATATATATATATATATATATATATATATATATATATATATATATATATATATATATATATATATATATATATATATATATATATATATATATATATATATATATATATATATATATATATTTCCGTTAGCTTATGTGGATGCCAATATGGCAGGCGATGTAGCCGTGAGCATACTTTGAACCAGATCATAGCTGTTAGCACCAGTGTGTGGCAGTGTAGGAAACGCCGCTCCATCGCCTGATCCTGGGAAACAATAGGCCTCCCGCTTTCAACCCCCTTTTCACCCCCATCATGCGATGTGGGAGTATTTAGGTATAGGGAAGGTTAATAGGCGTAGTGGGAATAGCCGCCAGGTAGGACCTTAACCTCTAAGTAATTAACATTTAAGGATCTTTTTTCCCTCTGCTTTTTGCTTGCGTATGACTCCTTGCAAGTCCAATCGGTCTAAAATTCAAGACGCCATGTTTTGGAAGACTCCAGAGACTCCTGTGACCTCATCAGGAACGCACGTCCTGCCTCCTCCTCTGCTTACGCTGGTTGAACTATCTTCGACGAATGGCCGAGTCGATTGTTTGGTGCCCACAATGGTCATACAAGGTTCGTACGTTGCAAGTAGTCAGTAACCAGCCCTTTTCCCCCCTACTTAAACCCCTTAAATTTCCCATTCCTTTAAACTTTAACTCCTTCCTCCACAAAGCAATCTTCCCTTGTTAAGAGTCCTGCTTCGGCCTCCCGAATCTTGCCCATAATGTGCCTTGAATTCCAGTAAAGATCCCATGCCAAACCTCCAGTTATCCCTTCCTCAGTGCAACTTAAGGGCAAATTAGGCTAAGTAATACAAGTGTTTAAATTTACTCTCTGTGTGATTGCGATCACGTGTTCCTTGTTAAAAGCCCAAGCAATTACGATTCCCATACTGTGCTTATGTGATGTCTTTATAATTATCTGCTAGGCTACGTAGTGGTTAATATTTAAAATATGCAATGTGTAACCTTTTATAGGGGGATTCCATTTCCTTCAGTGTGTACCGCTGCTCTAATCCAGAACCTTTCTCACAGGAGAGACCAGCCACTCCGTTGCGCTCTGTGTCCGATAATTCTGACTGCCTTTCAAATCCTGAAACTATTCCTGGTCTCAGTCCGATTTCTGAAGTCCGTTGTGGCTCCGCCAAATTTTATATGAATTATTTTCCCCATCCTGGAGTTCAATCCTTCGCAGCATAACTAACCGAGACAATTTAAGTGTAATCTTGGCCTTACCAGGTTATTATTATTAGAACGGGAATAATTGTATTGTACATTGGCCCCTTATTAATTAGCTTGCTTGTTGCCAATCACTGCATTATTGCTCTCTGTATATATTTAATGAGCCTGCCCATTGGCTACCATTTTGCAGTCTGTTTGTCTCCTTGCTCAATTGCTAATCTCTGTAAATAAACCCCTTTAAATTGTAAAAGAATTCTAATTCAAATGGCAACCTTAATCATTTACGTGTAAATCCAGGGAAAATCTAAGGTAAGTTTTCAACTAACTTTTCCTTTGTTCATAATCTGGGCTTGCTTGGTCCCGTGGCAGTCTCGAAGTAAATGTTTTTCCAATTCTCTCCCCAACCAAGACGACCGGTTCATGACAATATATATATATATTTATATATATATATATATATATATATATATATATATATATATATATACATACAGTTTTGCGATTCGGTTTGTTACTCCGAAATCCTTGTAGTGATCGGTCTAGGTCAGTGACTTCCACCCTTTGTTTTTTAGAGAGAGAGAGAGAGAGAGAGAGAGAGAGAGAGAGAGAGAGAGAGAGAGAGAGAGAGAGACAGGGGGGGTGCCCATAAAATGTTGGTAGAGGATATATTTTTTTATTAGAAAGAATGGATTTATACAAGTCTTAGAATTCCTTTGATAGTTATATATATATATATATATATATATATATATATATATATATATATATATATATAGTATATATATATATATATACATATATACATATATATATATATATATATATATATATATATATATATATATATATATATATATATATATATATAGGGTGTATCACTAGTTTATGCAAATATTTTGGGAAATGAAAGAAAAAGTCAATCTGAGCAGAAAATGTTGTATAAACATATGCATTTTAATGCTTCATTTCTCGGTGAGGTGAATTTTAAAAATAACTGTTAACCTTAAACGGGATGTCGTGGTGAGTAGTCAGGGATATGGGGGGGGTGGGGATGGAGCTGATCAGTTCACTTTTCACTCTGAATCAGGACAGTCTCGCTTTTCCACAAGATAAGTGAGCGTGTCCGGGTCGCGTATTTACAATCTGTATACACAGTCGTGAGCATACCAGCCAGTAGCCAATCACCAACCAGATCACGGAGCCAATCAGATTCGAGCAATGACGTCATCCAGCCTATATGCGAATAGCATATCACTTAGCTATATTTTATCGTATATTAGACAAATGTGTGTGAGCAGCAATAACCCATATGAGAAATATTGTTCAAATATTAACCCTCTTGTGTATTTGTGTCCATAAAAGAGACAAAAATTGTGTTAAATTGAATTAAGATATGGAGCGAGCAGTGACGTCATCGTCGATCAAAAATGTAAACAACAGATGAGACGCAATTGAGAAAACCTTATGAGTTAACAGCAAAGAAGGAAAATTTAACAAAGCCTTAAAATATTAATAACTTATATCGACTTTACTAATTTTTTAACATAAAAATGTCTAAACTGCTAGAAAATTCCACATTTCATAGAATACTGTATAGCGTACAGGTGGAAAGTAGCCCATTATTCTGTTCACAAAGCTTACACGAAACAACATCACCCAAGTTTTTATATTGCACGCACTATTTATAACCAAGTTACATCATTATAATAAGCTTATCTACAGCAACTGACTTAATTAACATTATGGATTCTAAAAAAAAAAGGGCCCTATTAACTGTGTATATTTTTAGGTCAGTTACTGCTAAATATGTCCGTTTTCTTAAAGCTAGCCTTTAAGGAAAACGTGTTCGGTGCTTCAAGAATGCCTGTGTAATAATTATTATTGTTAATCAGAATGAAGCTTTTAACTAATATAGTTACATGAACAGAAGATTTTATTATATTGACGACATAAAACGCCATACTTGAAACAACGTAGCGGGGAAAAAATGTCAATATTGCTTTCACAAAGGAGGAATGAGGACTCTTCTATTTAGTTTTAAGAAGACAATGACGTCACTCTGTGCGTGCATATTTTTTTTATTTATTATTGGGCTCTTTAATGCATAAAAATACACCAGTGAGTTAATTTTGAACAATATTTCTCATATGGGTTATTGCTGCTCACACACAGTTGTCTAATATACGGCAAAATATAGCTAATTAAAATATGCGGTCGATGACGTCATTGCTCGAATCTGATTGGCTACGTGATCTGGTTGGTGATTGGCTACTGGCTGGTATGCTCACGACATCGTTCGTTCGTTTGTGTTTGATTGAAGTAGACTGTTTTACACAAGCTCGTCTTTCGTTTGACTATATTCTCATATTATCGATACAAATCGGCATTTTTATGAATTGTAAAAGAAGGTATGGGGGTTCTTTGTAAATATCAATATTCGAATACGTTACCGAAGAAATATAGTTCAATATTTATCACAGTCAGCCAAGGGTATCGGACACGTTAACTGTCAGGCAATCAAGAGCCACTTATGCGCACGTGCCTCATCTCCAACCGTGGGTGGACAGAGGGGATGACACTGACACTATTAGTTCTGGCCTTATAATCCGGTATATAATTCCGCTAACAAATACTCACACACACACACACACACACACACACACACACACACACACACACACACACACACACACACACGCATGCAAACAGGTGCATGTATCAAGAGTATTTCAGTTTATCTCCGTAGCTATAAGCCTGATGGATAACAATTCCAGTCTAGGGCTATTCCGAAATCCGTTACTTGAGGTGGAAATTCTACAGGTATATATTTAGAGGATTTAAAAAGGATTTAACTCGACGATTATTTTCTTACGTAACTGAATGATAAAAGCTACTTATACATAAGACTACATTCTTGTTCGATGGTCTGTTTGACCCGACATAATATATAGGTCTAGGTCATCATCTTCGTCTCTCTTAAACCAGCCTGAGTCGCCTGCTGTCGTTACTCATTTAAATATAAACCCGCATCTTAACAAGATAAAAACCAACCTTTAAAACTCACTGGTTTAAATCAAACTAGATTCGTCAAACCACACGCCTGACAAAGCTTGGTTTAGAAGGTAAAAAGAAATATATCTTTTTATATACTGAGGCATCGGTCTAATGCCTTACGTCATTAGTTCCTGCCTTCATTCTATGGCCTCCTCTTCCGGTTCCTGGTGCTTGACTGACTAAAGGCTTTGGCCTCATAGGTCTTCTGATACAGTCAACAGACTATATATAGGTGGTCCTTACTTCTATACTTTAATGAAGTAATGAAGTTATTCCCATAAACACCTTAGTACTTAAGACTATGACTTGATAAGTACTTAAATCAAGTTGAAGTCGGGGTCGATGTACTGCATACGAACGCAGTGTTCGTCCGTTCTTTTTCCGAGCCACCCTGTCATTCTAGCCTCGTCAGGCCACCCAGTCACCCTGTGATGGAGGACGTCTAGCCTCGGACAGGCCTCAGTGAGCCAGTAGATGATTTGAATTAAAAACAGAAAAAAGCCTCACAAGACGCCGCCATCTGTTGGGGCAGGTGCGAGGCTAGAAGGCAAATCTCACTAGGTTCAGTGTACCCGTAAGGCTTCCGTTTTCTGTTGCGTCTCTTTCAGTTCTGACTCCCTCGAGGACAGGCAACGGAAATTCCTTTTGAGACTCTTGAGACTGACTCTATGAAAGGAACCAATGGCGATTATTAACTGAAATCGGAACAAGCGTCCAAAGGCGCCTAAAATCGTCTATAGGATCCAAAGTCTTTGAAAGTCTGACGATGATGGATAAAACTGGCTCGTGTCATGCCGGTTTCTGAACAGTTTTGCCAACATGCACAGTTCAGGCAGACTTTGAGAGATGAGAAACAAAAACGTATATTTTCAATCTCTCTCTCTCTCTCTTAAAAACCGCCTCGAGTTTCTGCTTTTACTTTATTGAAAACACCATACCACAAGTAAATGCTTTAATGCGAGAGAGTTAGAATTTTTAATGAAAAGCATCTAACTCCACTACAAACTTAAATGCTGTAATGTCGCGTTTTAGGCCTAATGTCTTCAATTTGTGGCTATAAAACCTATGTCTGTTCACAGCTGTAAAATACTCAATGAATTTTGACGAATTATTTAATTTTTTTTTTATTTCCATTCCTCATGTATATCCATCGAAGCTTTTGTTCAAATTACAAGTTAAAGACCGATTAACTTCAGACCTTCACAGTGGCTGTGGGATAAAGCCATAAGCCTTATTTCCACGTATCAAAACGATTAAAAATATATAAGGCAATATTTACCAGCAATTTAAAACTGACATAGGTCTAGCGTCCGTTAGACCAGAGGTTCTCAAACTTTTCAGCCCGCGACCCCCCAAACGATATTGCTAGAGGCATGTGACCCTCGCCTTTCCCCGAAGTGCTTCTGACACACACACACACACACACACACACACACACACACACAGTACATGCCTATGCCCCGAATCATAAGAACATAATAACAACAAACATGATAAGATAAATGCAAAAAATATACGCATTATAGAGTTAACTAATTTATTACTTGTAGAAAAAATCACAATCTTTAAAGACAAAATAGGCAAAGCAATACAGTATATTTAAATTTATAGAATTAATGTTAAATCCGTACAGGCACTCGCACTTTGCTAACTGCTTCAAGAGAAAAAAATAAGTATGAAATTAGAATTATACCTTTGTTGAAGAAAGCTACTGCAGATAGCATAAATTATGTCAGTGTTTGTAAACTTTAGCACAATAAAGAAAAAATTACTGGTATCTTTATACCAAAATTTAGATATTCAGGCTGGGCTTAAAATGATTAACAAAATAATTATAGCGTTTGACTTGGGTGCTGATATTACAAATTTGCTGAAACCTAAAATCAGCTAATGATCTATAATTCTCATATGAGACAGTATACCCACACAAACATCCAGTAGACTCAAAGCTATTTCATACCCTTTTGGTTTCAAAATCAATATTTTGGAAAATTTTGGAAATTATGTCTGAGATAATATTTTTTTTTCTTTTTTTTTTTGGCTTTAGAAGAACTGTATGAATTTCTTGTGAAATAATTACTTATTTAGTAACTGTTAAAATAAAAGTACAATATTCATGGAAGTTTAATGACAATGATCAATATTTAGGCCCAACTATGGGGCTCCACTAGCAGTGATTAGTTAATTATATCCCTATTCCACAGTGAAAACAGTATTTACACAGGCCTAAGTTTATCATGAATAACTAACATCAATTAGTGAGATACATGGGCCTGCTTTTTTGAGCACAGTAACTCCATCCTGGGTTTGATACCAGAGATGGCAACTCGGAGATCATCCTCCACCCTGAGTCTTGATCGGTATTTGTTTTTTAAATAAGTCAGTGCCGAAAAAGTCTTTTCACATAAATAGGTTGATCCAAAAGGAAGTAATACATCCATTGCTGCCATGGATAATCGTGGATATTCCCTTGCAATTGAAATCCAGAACTCATCCAGTGTGGTTGAGCCAAACGATGCCTGTAAAGTCCGATCACTGGAGAGCTCCAGCAGCTCATCCTCCATGTCGGATGATAAGTGATCCCCTGTAGCAGTGAATGGTTGCCGTATCCAGTCATATTGTTGTGGGGTTGTCTCTTTTGGGAAGTATTTCTTGAAGTGGTCCACAAGACCTTGTAGGTGAGTCGTGATCATTACCTTCACGTTATCGACGCTTAATTCATTCTCCACCATAAATTCTTCCACCTCAGGAAACATTTCAACACTGCCCCCATCAACTCGCACAGCCCATCGTTCCAGCTTCCTTGTAAATGCATCAATTTTGTCAGAAAGAATCAAGATGTTCGTGTTTGGGCCTTGTAGTAATAAATTCAGCAGATTAAGTCTTTCGAATATACAAGACAAATATGCTAGACTTGCTAACCAGTCAGGGTCAGTCAGATAGTCAGCAAGTTGGGACCCAGATTTGATCAGGAACAGGCGCACCTCATCTCGTAGTTCGTACAAGCGGCTGAGAACTTTGCCTCGGGACAGCCACCTGACTTCTGTGTGGAACAACAGTGCTTCATGCTCCGAGCCCATCTCATTGCAGAGTGTGGAGAACAGCCTGGCATTTATGGGACGTGTTTTGATGTAATTTACTATTTTAATCGCAGTTTGAAGAACACTGCTTAACTCTGGATTGAGTGCTTTGCTAGCAAGAGCTTCCCTGTGAATAATACAATGTGTAAAATTTATGTGAGGTGCCACTTGTAAAACTTTTGCTTTAAGTCCTTTCCTCTTACCCAACATTGCCCCAGCACCGTCTGTGCACACACCAACACACTGGTCCCAAGACAAGCCCTCCTTTTGTATTTTGGTGTCTAGCTTTGTGAAAATGTCACTACCTGTACAGGTCCCCTCTAGTACAGTGCAAAAAAGCATGTCTTCTTGAAGTTTTCAACCAAAACTGTATCTAATGAATGCAAGTAACTGTGCAGAATTTGATATGTCTGTCGACTCATCTAGCTGCAAAGCATACTTCTTTCCCTTAACCCTCTCAATCAGCTGACACTTAATGTCATTTGAAATGTCATTAATTCGTCGAGTAATGGTGTCGTTAGACAGCGGGACTGTTTCCAGCTCACGGGCCATCTTATTACCATGCATAATCCGACTCATAGTCACTGCACCAGGTTTCATGAGGGTTTCCCCAATGGTATGTGGCTGCTTGGACTGTGCAATTAGGTATGCTACCTCAAATGATGCCATCTGAGCTTTGGCAGAGGTGGTGGTTTTCTGAGCTAGCACTTGTTTTTGACCCTGCAACTCTCCCTCCTTTCGACGGAAAAATTCTATTGGTTTATCAGCATGAGAAGGATGCTTGCTTTGCAAATGCCTTTTCATTTTCACAGGCTTTAAGCTTTCATTTGCAAGTACTTCTGAGCACATAACACATTGGGGGTACTGCATCTTATCAATGGTAAAACTAGTGAATCCGAATTTTATAAATTCTGCTTGATATTTCCGAAGTTTGGGTTTGGATGATTGGTCATACTGGGAGGTCTTACCCTTACGTTTGTCTTGCCTTTTATCTATATTTGAAGTAGAACTGGTAGATGGTAGTTCGGAAGGAATCTCATCAGTTGTTTCTGAGACACTGTTGTCAGTATCTGATGTTCCTTCCTTGTTTGCAGTCCTACGAATTATCCATCGCTCCATGTTGCTTAATATGTATATAGCTTGCTATCAAAAATTGTCCCTAAACACACACGAGGCAGCTGTGACTGAGGAAAGACTCACCGTTGACTAACTCGACTCATGTGCCGTCTTGGACTGCTGATAGTAAATGCCATATTGATAATCAGATAGATAAAATATCAATTAATTGTTATTTAAATACCAGATAAATTTGAAAGTATGTATACTGACATTTAGTTTTAAGCATCACGTAATCTGAGACCCTGAGTATCAAGCAAAAGTCAAAATTTTACTGTAAATTGGTGATGCATTGTTATTAAGCATCTGGCAACTGGTCACGCTCATTCACTGTGCGCCAACGGAGCTCAGGACTGGAAAACGGACAAGTACTGAACGTGTACGAGTGTAAATTGACAGTGAGATGGGGAGGTGACATCTCGGTTTTGTACGATGTTTCTAGGAAATGTAGGTAAAATATTGGAACTATTGCAAGTATATTGTATAATACAATGTAATGCGTGGAAAAAAATTATGAATAATAGTTTAACACTATCAGTGGCTAGATATATAAATATATTATATTTATTGTTTTTTTTATTTGCTTATCAACTAATCAGTTACTGATTTCATCAGTTGATTTATTTATTCATTAACTAATCTATTTATCAATCAATCAGTTTATTTACTTATCCATTAATTTTTTACATTTTATATATTCATTTAATTACTTATTTTTTCATTCATTTTTGTTTGCATTTATCTATAAATGTGTTAATTCATTTATTTATCTATTTAACTATTCAGCTATTTACTTATTTTCCCTTTTGTATATCTTAAATTTATTCGTTTATTATTTCATAATTACTATTGTATTTCTTTATATGTTTAGTTTGTTTTATTTAAATATTATGTATTCATTTACCCATACATGAAAGTCCATCAGCTTTAATAATTTTGCTTCGTTTTTTATAGTTAACAGACTCGTTTGCTTAAAGGGGAAAAATAAAATGACAAAATATGAGTAAGTTACGGCAAAACTAGTATGCTATTAGCGAGGGAATATCCTACTCGTATGAGAATCACGCGGACTGACGGATATACACCCTTGCTCAGAACTGTCAAAAATAGCAAAAAAAAGACGTTTATGTTTGATAAATCATACCTTCCAAAACTAATAATGCTAGCTTAAAATCAATGACACTACTGCATAGAAACTTAGTCCCAGCGCAGCAGTGGGGGAATCACTAGTGTGTAGTATTTAGTTTAGTTTTTGCAAAGGCCCATGGTGTTACTATTGTCCCACCCGGCTCTCTTTTCAGTGTTATTCTTAAAGATGCGTAACAATTCGTAACTAGTTACGGTAAATGACAAAATATAAGGTGTATATATATATATATATATATATATATATATATATATATATATATATATATATATACATACATATATATATATATATATATATATATATATATATATATATATATATATATATATATATATATATATATATATTTGTTGTACTAAAATATAAACATTTGGTTTATTATTGATTTGAAATATTTTAGCAGAATTATTATGATTTAGCCTTAAAACTAAAGTTGACCATAATACTGTTTTTTGCTTACTTATATTTATATTTTCTTAACATCATCTCGCGACCCCCCCAAAAGCATTTGGCGACCCCCAGGGGGGTCGCGACCCCCAGTTTGAGAACCACTGCTTAGACAGTAACGAGATTTGCAGCCGGTTTTTCCGAAAGAACAAACCTGCAACAGTGGGTGGGTTTATCCTCTGGAAGTCCTTAGAGCGTTATTTTATAATTATTGATAACACGAGAGAGAGAGAGAGAGAGAGAGAGAGAGAGAGAGAGAGAGAGAGAGAGAGAGAGCCTGTCGGTGGCCATGGCCTATCCCATATAGCAAAAAGGCTGGTTTTTGCTTTATTTACTTAGGCGGTACAGGTCTTTCTCAAGAAGTGCCTCTCGTGATCTGCTAACTTTTCGTTTCATCTTGACGAGTAATTTTATACAAAATTCTCTCTCTCTCTCTCTCTCCCTAAACATACATAGGCAACGGTGATATAAGCGAAGGGGGAGTTACGGTCTCGCCAAGATAAACCTCACAAGAGACTGAATATGACAGGCTGCATTCATCTTATCTTCAATGATCACGATTCTACATAGATTTAGTGGATCTAACCCGAGGATTATTTTCTAAAGTAATTGAATGATAAAACCATATCTCTCATCTTTCGTTATCTGAGGTTAATAACTGCGCCATTTCTTGGGATTGACGAAGCAGCCTCAGTCTGGGATTCACAACGGAACATTTTCTTTTTATTTGAGAGAGAGAGAGAGAGAGAGAGAGAGAGAGAGAGAGAGAGAGAGAGAGAGAGAGAGAGGATGAATGTTCCCTCAGCGACCACTGCATATACTGACTTTACGGAGATTTATAACGGAGGCGAAAATTAATGTCGCCATCAATACAAACGAAGCTAAAACAAGTCTGCGCTCACAGGAATAGGTCTAGGCAGGCTCTCTCTCTCCCACTTGCCTCCTCGAGCTGTGATAGTGAAAAGTTGAACTGCTTTCTGAATCATGAAGAGGAATTGATTGTTTGGACACTATGACTTAGCACTGTAAGCAACAGACACCGAAATAGTGTCTGTATACTGATTTGACAAAAATTCCTACAATAAATAACGGGAAGGGAACGCCTAAGTATTTCGTTTTTGTTGCAGAAAAGATTGTTGGTAATGAAACCTCTCTCTTTCTCTCTCTCTCTCTCTCGATTAAACGTTGCTCGAATTCAGGGAGTGAATGAAAGAAAGAGAAAGACCAAATAACGACTGACAAATGAGGTTAAAGAAAATAAACGATATCTGAACGATGAAAGATTGAAGTTGCTGGAAATCCCCATTCCAAAAGAAGAGAGAGAGAGAGAGAGAGAGAGAGAGAGAGAGAGAGAGAGAGAGAGAGAGAGAGAGAGAGAGAGAGAGAGAGAGAGCGTCTAACTTCCGATATCCTAATTTCACCAAACATTCACTGGGCATGTTTTTTTTTTTTGTTTTTTTTTGTGGAACATTCCTGTCTAGTATTATTCATCCCAGTGCTAAAAGCTACAAGAAAAGAGACTAAACGAACTAAGTGTATTGATACGTCTTTGTAGTCACACTGCTGCCAACTGGACTTTCTCTGTGAGGAACCTCAGACGAAAGGAAGAGAAAGTAGCGATTAGGGTGACATTCAAACTGCCAAAATAAGATCAACTAACACACACACACTCTCTCTCTCTCTCTCTCTCTCTCTCTCTCTCTCTCTCTCTCTCTCTCTCTCTGTCATACGAAAGTCACCAGGTGAACCAATGTGATGGCATAAAGCCAATCTCGACACAATAAAAACACAAAAGCAAAAAACATGAATAGTTTCTACAATCTCGTGTGAAAAAGACAATCAATCATCAATCAATCAACTTGTTAATTGGTCTGTCCTGCCCACTATAACATAGGCCTACGTCTTCTTCTTCTTCTTGGCCTCTCTTAAAACAGCCTCAGTATCACCTGTTGCTGGTTATTTGAGCGTGATCCAGCGTCTTTGACTCCGTCTTCCTACACAGTCAACAGGCCATGTATATATTACAAGGTGGTCTTTACTTTAATACTTTATTGAGGTCATTCGTAAGAACACTCAATAAAAATCATGCCCTTGCCGGTTACCTGTATCCAAGACAAGTGCAGTGATAATTGTCTTTGTCAAGTTGAAGTCAGGATCAAAATCTTGCTTACGAACGCAGTCTTCGTATTTTTCTTTCTTGAGCCACCCTAAGGTCATTCTAGCCTCGCACAGGTACCCAATTACCCTGTGGTGAAACTAGCCTCGTACAGGCCACCGTGAGCCAAGAACTGATTTGAATAAAAAACAGAAAAAAGCCTGACAAGAAGCCGCCATCCGTAGGGGCAGGTGCGAGGCTAGAGAGCAAATCGCACCAAGTATAGTGAGGTTGAAATACTTCCGTTTTCTGTTCAGTCTCCTCCCACGACAAATCCCTCGAGGACAGGCAACGGAAATTCCTTTTGGGACTCCGAGACTGATTATATGAAATGACCCAAAGTCGATTATTGATGGAAATCGGAACAAGCGTCAAAAGGCGCCTAAAATCGTCTATAGGATCCAAAGTCTTTGAAAGTCTGACGACGAAGAATAAAAGTGGCTCTCGTATCACTCGGTTTCTGAACGGCGCTGCCAACATGCACCATTCGGGCAGACGTCGAGAGACGACAAAAATAAGCATTCACTTGCGATCTTTCTCTCCTCTTTTTCCCAGTCACTGAATGTGCTCTCTCTCTCTCTCTCTCTCTCTCTCTCTCTCTCTCTCTCTCTCTCTCTCTCTCTCTCTCTCTCTCTCTTAAAACCGCCTCGACTCTCTTTTCCTATTTTTCCTACTCCAGTGAAAAAGACAAACCAAACTTAAATAAATTAATGAACAACAGAGAGAGAGAGAGAGAGAGAGAGAGAGAGAGAGAGAGAGAGAGAGAGAGAGAGAGTTTGCAATGAAAGCATCTAACTCCAGTACAAAGTTCTTAACAAATGCTGTAACTGTGAACATGTTAGGCCTATTGTCTTCAATTGTGGTTACCAAACCAGGTGTATCTGTACATTTATAATTAATTATAACAAATTCAGTCAGTTCTGACATAGGTGATTTCTGAACTTTTTACAAAATCTCCACTGCTATTATATAGCCGATGAAGCTTGCGTTCAATTTTATAATTTAGGACCCACGAACTTTAGACCTAATGGCTGTGGGATGTGGCCATAAGCTTTATTTTCCTACAAACAAATGCATCCGAATCTAGAAAGTATCACCTAACAAATATATAAATAATAATAATAATAATAATAATAATAATAATAATAATAATATCATCATGATGTTTCGCCTTTGTTTCAGAAAGAGCAAATCTGCAAACTTGGACACAACTTTTCGATATCATCGTGAGAGCGTCAGAAAGGCGTATATGCATATACAGCCAGGTAATCATCGCCCCTATTCCATATAACAAAAAGGCTGCTTTTTGCATCATTCGTTGTGCCGGTACAGGTCTTTTCCAAGAGGTGGCTCTCTTGATCTGTTAACAGTTAGTTCCATTTTTGACGGGTAATTCTATACAAAATTCCCCCTCTCTCTCTCTCCACACATGCAGACGGTATGCGCAACGGTTATATGACAGAAAGGTTGGGGGGGTGGGGGTGGGACGGCCTCGACAAGAGACTGAATTTGAGAGGCTCCATTCACCTCATTCTCAATTACTTGCAAAGTTGAAATTAAATTGTATATTTCAGGTGGCAAATAAAAAGCTATATAATCATACCTTCCCTTCTACTTATGTCCATCGGTGGAATAATATTCTCAGTTATAAGAAATTTCTGTTTTGAATCTCTCCCGAAGTTTGAGGATAACATTTGGATGAAGAGTTTAAGAATGATAACAATTTAATATGTTGTAAATTGATTAGCTTGCTTTCAGAACAGTTTCAATTTCAACACAGGACTAGCAAATGCTTCTCCTCTTGTGGCCATTACAGTATTTTACAAGGCTGATAAATACAAATTCCGTGTAGGCCTATTCCTATATGTCTTGCCTGAGGTGGAGACAACGTCAACTCGATTCTTCAGAGATTTATTTCGTGGATCTAACCCCACGATTATTTTCCCAAGTAACTGAATGATAAAACCAAGTTATGAATACAGCTGTATTTCTGTCATCCCCTTCCTTCACTCTCCTCTTTCGTTATCTGAGGTTTATAACGGCGCCATTTCTTCAGATTGACGAAGCAGCCTCAATCTGGGATTCACAACGGAACATTTTCTTTTTATTTGAGAGAGAGAGAGAGAGAGAGAGAGAGAGAGAGAGAGAGAGAGAGAGAGAGAGAGAGAGAGAGAGAGAGAGAATATGAATGGTTCTCTCAGCGACCATTGCAAATGATCTTATGGAGACTTATAACGGAGGTGAAAATTGATATCGCCATCAATACAAACTGCTAAAATAAGTCTGCGCTCACTGGAATAGGGGGTATAGGCAGGGTCTCCCTCGCCCGCCTCCTCGAGCCGCGATGGAGGAAAGTTGAACCACTTTCTGAATCATGACCATTCCTATACCAAATTGTATTACACGGAAATATTTGTTTAAACTTATTACCGTATATGATTTGGACTCAGACGAGCCTACAAATGAAATGAATTAAGCCTTTACATAGTTCATTTATATTCTGTTTAGAGCAGCGGCGATCCTTCCTCGGGCCTCCCAGAAAAAGAACTGACAGCCAGTAAACCTGAATCTGAAATTCTGAAAGACTGAACAGTTTGGACTCTGGATTCAAGTGTAGAAGGCGGGAAAGCGAAGCAGCGGCTCACGGAGTCACGTGACTCGGGTCTGGGAGCCCTCTCGATTCGTCAGATTAGTTAAGGTATTATTATTATTATTATTATTATTATTATTATTATTATTATTATTATTATTATTATTCAAAACACAAATAAACGAATAAATTACGATTAATTACTTCTTGCTTGAGGGAGAGCTGATCACTCGGTTCTGAAAGCTCTCTCTCTCTCTCTCTCTCTCTCTCTCTCTCTCTCTCTCTCTCTCTCTATTGAAACTAATGTCTATAAGAATACTAAAGCGACTAAGATACATCGAATAAATGTAAGGAAGCACAAGGAGAAATAATAATAATAATAATAATAATAATAATAATAATAATAATAATAATAATAATAATAATAATAATAATAATAATAATAAACGATTAAAGTCGACACCAAAATATAAACATTACTGACACTTGCATTCGTATCCTGGCAAAAAAAAAAAAGAAAAAAAAAAAATGGAAAAAATCGTTATTCATTTCACGTATCTTTTGAAGAATTTGAAATCCAAAAGAAACTTTGTAATATATGATGATGAAAATTCATATTTTATTTCACTTCAAACAAAATGGGATTTTGCGTAACCTCGTGAGATACACATACAAATTATTTTACCTCGGTTTGTCAAAGGTTAACGACGGTGAGGGAATCTACGAGAGAGAGAGAGAGAGAGAGAGAGAGGAAACAAACGCACAAACAAACCTCCGCCGTCCAGCCCCAACCCCAGGGAGGAGTAAGCGTCACCAGAAGGGCGTAAACTATCTCACGATTTCCAGAAGGATCTTCGACCGAATATATTATACGGCCATTTAACTGTCACGGGGATTGTGGCTTTGAATTTACTTTCGACCAGGCATGCACAAACATGCGTTTACTTTCGACCAGACATGCACACACGTGCATTTACTTTCTACCAGACATGCACACACATGCGTTTACTTTCGACCAGACATGCACACACGTGCATTTACTTTCGACCAGACATGCACACACATGCATTTACTTTCGACCAGACATGCACACACATGCGTTTACTTTCGACCAGACATGCACACACGTGCGTTTACTTTCGACCAGACATGCAAACACATGCGTTTACTTTCGACCAGACATGCAAACATGCGTTTACTTTCGACCAGACATGCACAAACATGCGTTTACTTTCGACCAGACATGCACACACGTGTGTTTACTTTCGACCAGACATGCACACACATGCGTTTACTTTCGACCAGACATGCACACACGTGCGTTTACTTTCGACCAGACATGCACACACATGCGTTTACTTTCGACCAGACATGCAAACACATGCGTTTACTTTCGACCAGACATGCAAACACATGCGTTTACTTTCGACCAGACATGCACACACACGCGTTTACTTTCGACCAGACATGCACACACGTGCGTTTACTTTCGACCAGACATGCACACACATGCGTTTACTTTCGACCAGACATGCACACACGTGCGTTTACTTTCGACCAGACATGCACACACATGCGTTTACTTTCGACCAGACATGCAAACACATGCGTTTACTTTCGACCAGACATGCACAAACATGCGTTTACTTTCGACCAGACATGCACACATATGCGTTTACTTTCGACCAGACATGCACACACATGCATTTACTTTCGACCAGACATGCACACACATGCGTTTACTTTCGACCAGACATGCACACACATGCGTTTACTTTCGACCAGACATGCACAAACATGCATTTACTTTCGACCAGACATGCACACACATGCGTTTACTTTCGACCAGACATGCACACACATGCATTTACTTTCGACCAGACATGCACACACATGCATTTACTTTCGACCAGACATGCACACACATGCGTTTACTTTCGACCAGACATGCACAAACATGCAACTTTCGACCAGACATGCACAAACATGCGTTTACTTTCGACCAGACATGCACACACATGCGTTTACTTTCGACCAGACATGCACACACATGCGTTTACTTTCGACCAGACATGCACACACATGCGTTTACTTTCGACCAGACATGCACACACATGCGTTTACTTTCGACCAGACATGCACACACATGCGTTTACTTTCGACCAGACATGCACACACATGCGTTTACTTTCGACCAGACATGCACACACATGCGTTTACTTTCGACCAGACATGCATTTACTTTCGACCAGACATGCACACACATGCGTTTACTTTCGACCAGACATGCACAGACATGCATTTACTTTCGACCAGACATGCACACACATGCGTTTACTTTCGACCAGACATGCACAAACATGCGTTTACTTTCGACCAGACATGCACACACATGCGTTTACTTTCGACCAGACATGCACAAACATGCAACTTTCGACCAGACATGCACAAACATGCGTTTACTTTCGACCAGACATGCACACACATGCGTTTACTTTCGACCAGACATGCACACACATGCGTTTACTTTCGACCAGACATGCACACACATGCGTTTACTTTCGACCAGACATGCACACACATGCGTTTACTTTCGACCAGACATGCACACACATGCATTTACTTTCGACCAGACATGCACACACATGCGTTTACTTTCGACCAGACATGCACACACATGCGTTTACTTTCGACCAGACATGCATTTACTTTCGACCAGACATGCACACACATGCGTTTACTTTCGACCAGACATGCACAGACATGCATTTACTTTCGACCAGACATGCACACACATGCGTTTACTTTCGACCAGACATGCACACACATGCGTTTACTTTCGACCAGACATGCACACACATGCGTTTACTTTCGACCAGACATGCATTTACTTTCGACCAGACATGCACACACATGCGTTTACTTTCGACCAGACATGCACACACATGCGTTTACTTTCGACCAGACATGCACAAACATGCAACTTTCGACCAGACATGCACAAACATGCGTTTACTTTCGACCAGACATGCACACACATGCGTTTACTTTCGACCAGACATGCACACAAATGCGTTTACTTTCGACCAGACATGCACACACATGCGTTTACTTTCGACCAGACATGCACACACATGCGTTTACTTTCGACCAGACATGCATTTACTTTCGACCAGACATGCACACACATGCGTTTACTTTCGACCAGACATGCACAGACATGCATTTACTTTTGACCAGACATGCACAAACATGCGTTTACTTTCGACCAGACATGCATTTACTTTCGACCAGACATGCACACACATGCGTTTACTTTCGACCAGACATGCACACACATGCGTTTACTTTCGACCAGACATGCACAAACATGCGTTTACTTTCGACCAGACATGCATTTACTTTCGACCAGACATGCACAGACATGCATTTACTTTCGACCAGACATGCACAGACATGCATTTACTTTTGACCAGACATGCACACACATGCGTTTACTTTCGACCAGACATGCATTTACTTTCGACCAGACATGCACACACATGCGTTTACTTTCGACCAGACATGCACAGACATGCATTTACTTTCGACCAGACATGCACAAACATGCGTTTACTTTCGATCAGACATGCACAGACATGCGTTTACTTTCGACCAGACATGCACAAACATGCGTTTACTTTCGATCAGACATGCACAGACATGCGTTTACTTTCGACCAGACATGCACAAACATGCGTTTACTTTCGACCAGACATGCACAGACATGCATTTACTTTCGACCAGACATGCACAAACATGCGTTTACTTTCGATCAGACATGCACAGACATGCGTTTACTTTCGACCAGACATGCACAAACATGCGTTTACTTTCGACCAGACATGCACACACATGCGTTTACTTTCGACCAGACATGCACACACATGCGTTTACTTTCGACCAGACATGCACACACATGCGTTTACTTTCGACCAGACATGCACACACATGCGTTTACTTTCGACCAGACATGCATTTACTTTCGACCAGACATGCACACACATGCGTTTACTTTCGACCAGACATGCACAGACATGCATTTACTTTCGACCAGACATGCACACACATGCGTTTACTTTCGACCAGACATGCACACACATGCGTTTACTTTCGACCAGACATGCACAAACATGCAACTTTCGACCAGACATGCACAAACATGCGTTTACTTTCGACCAGACATGCACACACATGCGTTTACTTTCGACCAGACATGCACACAAATGCGTTTACTTTCGACCAGACATGCACACACATGCGTTTACTTTCGACCAGACATGCACACACATGCGTTTACTTTCGATCAGACATGCACAGACATGCGTTTACTTTCGACCAGACATGCACAAACATGCGTTTACTTTCGATCAGACATGCACAGACATGCGTTTACTTTCGACCAGACATGCACAAACATGCGTTTACTTTCGACCAGACATGCACAGACATGCATTTACTTTCGACCAGACATGCACAAACATGCGTTTACTTTCGATCAGACATGCACAGACATGCGTTTACTTTCGACCAGACATGCACAAACATGCGTTTACTTTCGACCAGACATGCACACACATGCGTTTACTTTCGACCAGACATGCACACACATGCGTTTACTTTCGACCAGACATGCACACACATGCGTTTACTTTCGACCAGACATGCACACACATGCGTTTACTTTCGACCAGACATGCATTTACTTTCGACCAGACATGCACACACATGCGTTTACTTTCGACCAGACATGCACAGACATGCATTTACTTTCGACCAGACATGCACACACATGCGTTTACTTTCGACCAGACATGCACACACATGCGTTTACTTTCGACCAGACATGCACAAACATGCAACTTTCGACCAGACATGCACAAACATGCGTTTACTTTCGACCAGACATGCACACACATGCGTTTACTTTCGACCAGACATGCACACAAATGCGTTTACTTTCGACCAGACATGCACACACATGCGTTTACTTTCGACCAGACATGCACACACATGCGTTTACTTTCGACCAGACATGCATTTACTTTCGACCAGACATGCACACACATGCGTTTACTTTCGACCAGACATGCACAGACATGCATTTACTTTTGACCAGACATGCACACACATGCATTTACTTTCGACCATACATGCACAAACATGCGTTTACTTTCGATCAGACATGCACAGACATGCGTTTACTTTCGATCAGACATGCACACACATGCATTTACTTTCGACCAGACATGCACACACATGCGTTTACTTTCGATCAGACATGCACAGACATGCGTTTACTTTCGACCAGACATGCACACACATGCGTTTACTTTCGACCAGACATGCACACACATCGTTTACTTTCGACCAGACATGCACAAACATGCAACTTTCGACCAGACATGCACAAACATGAGTTTCCTTTCGACCAGACATGCACACATGCGTTTACTTTCGACCAGACATGTGTTTATTTCAACCAGACATGCACACACATGCATTTATTTCAACCAGACATGCACAAACATGCATTTATTTCAACCATACATGCACAAACATGCGTTTATTTCAACCAGACATGCACAAACATGCATTTATTTAAACCAGACATGCACAAACATGCATTTATTTCAACCAGACATGCACAAACATGCATTTATTTCAACCAGACATGCACAAACATGCATTTGCTTTCGACCAGACATGCACAAACATGCATTTACTTTCAACCAGACACGCACAATCAAGCATTTGCTTTCAACCAAACATGCACAAACATGTGATCTCTTACAACAGACATGCACAAACATGTATCTGCTTACAGCAGACATGCACAAACACGGGTTTACTTACAACCAGATATGCACAAACATGTAAGTATGTACGTCATATAGGAATGGAATACATAGAGTTGAGGCCAAAGGCGAGGAGGAAAGTGGAAAATCTTCTGAATAATAATAATAATAATAATAATAATAATAATAATAATAATAATAATAATAATAATAATAATAATAATAATAATAATAATAATGACAGTGATACTCCTTTGTTCTCGAATTGTTTTTCTTTTGGGAACGGGATTTAATTTACTTGAATTCCCTCCCTTGTCTATTAATAGTGTTGCTTTTGTGGCACAGAACCCAGGGGGCATAATAATTAATTAGCCTGTGAATGGCTGCTTGTGCTGCCTCCTACTGGTTCTGCCACTGTCTGTGCCCACATGGCCTCCTCTCAACTGAATCGTTTTCGAAGCAGCCTCCCTTACCTGACACTCAAAATTCGAAGTCATATATATGGGCCTCAACCGGAAGGTCACAAACCTCGTCTCCTGGATTCAGAGAGAGAGAGAGAGAGAGAGAGAGAGAGAGAGAGAGAGAGAGAGAGAGAGAGAGAGAGAGAGAGAGTTATAGCGGCCAAAACGTATTCAAAATGGAATTGACAACTGTCGATCTTATGGCAAGGGAAATAAAGGCAATTATTCTTTCTTATTATTCTTACGGTTTTTAAACTATTTATGTTATATATTATGACAATACGTTAATTTACAGTTTATGTCGGTTATCTTACGTTTACATTTCGTAAACATACATTGCAACATTCAAAAAACTTTGCACGTTCTTCAAAGTTCCTTTCATTTTCCAATTTTTATCAATACGTACTTATATAACGTGACGTAGAATTTGAAGTCTATAACCCAAATGTTCTTTAGTCACTTGTGTTTCATCCTAATTCCATACACTTATTATTATTCACCTTCTCTGATGGCTTTTTTTTTTTTTGTCTTAGCTGTAATATAATATGGGAGGTGTAATGAAGGTTGAAAGAATAGACAGCAGTAGGTCTTTGGTTCCCCTGTTCTTGGGTCAATTTCCACGGGATTAGCAGAACCTCCTGTTTTGACCTCTCTCTCTCTCTCTCTCTCTCTCTCTCTCTCTCTCTCTCTCTCTCTCTCTCTCTCTCTCTCTCTCTCTCTCTCAATATCAGACGTTCTCTTTCTCTCTCTCTCTAGAACTGAACAGGGGTAAAATGTAATGTAGGCGAGAAGATATAAAAAACAATTATTTCAAAAAAAAAAAAAAACTATAGTGAGGGCAAACTGTTAGGAGAACGTTATGCCAGACACGTGTGTATGTGAGGGTGGGGGGGGGGGGGTTTGTATATCCACGGATGGGAGGGGGGAGTGGAACAAACAAACACCCTACACCCACGCTCTACAAAGGCCTCCTGCCCAAATGACTCATCCCGTGTTCTACCCATTTAGCATTTTAACAAAGTGGAAACAAGAGAAGGCTGCGTGTCTACAAAAGGTACAATATTCAGTAATCGATAATATTTATTATTCATCAGATTAATACAGATATTATATATGCATAGATAGATAGATAGAGATTATATACAGTACTTACTCAAACGATAAAGTATCCGCCTGGTGCTTTAAGGGCCACGATGATGGGAACGGATATTATCACTGGCATATCTCGCTGCATACTGACTGACGAGTCACGAGACCGTCGAGACTCGAGACGTGAAGCATAGCAGAGGAAGGCAGCCAGCAAGTGGGAAAGCTGTGATCCCCCTGGTCCCCCCCATCCCTCTCTCTCCCCAACCAACCCAACATCTCCCACCAACACCTCCCTCCCCACCACAAACCTCCCTCCACCCGTTTCACAAACAGGAAATATCTCTTTAACGGCGGCCATCCATCCATTCAGATCTAGAAATTTTAGCTGGCATGTAAAAGCAAGCGAGAGAGAGAGAGAGAGAGAGAGAGAGAGAGAGAGAGAGAGAGAGAGAGAGAGAGAGAGAGAGAAAGAGCGAGAGAGAGAAAGAGAAGGAAGAGAGAGATAGGAAGGAGGATCTTCCATCTCTCTCTCTCTCTCTGCACCACACACCCGCCTCCACCGGCGCGCACTGAGCAGTGAATCTATATAAAATCTTAAAATAACGACTGGTTTTTTATTAGAATTAATTATGTATCATTTTGTCAACTTGAAATCTGATTTCTGATAATTGTAAACCTATTCTACCGTACGGTTTTGAATTGTTTATTTATCTGATTACATCACTGCTGCATAGTAGGCCTATTCAGTATATATTAGAGGTTCTTAACCTCTTTTATTATTCCCACCCCCCGCCCCCGTTGCATCTACGAGTAAAATTCCCTCCCAGATTTAAAGAAAAATGAAAAAAAAGAGAAGGAGGTGTTTTTATTCTTTTGGGAATGAATTAGTGAGATACTTGATGCTGCTTGTTAGCGAGTCTTGTTTAAGAGAAGAACGAATACAATTAGAGAATTTTCAACTTTTCCCTGGGGCCCGCGCCCCCCCTTGGAAACTGCTGGCGCCCCCCAGATTGGGAACCATTGTTATATATGTATTTTCCTATACTGCATTGCGATATTAACTCCTTCTAAAGTGTACTTTAGTATCACTAATCTTATTGTATGTTGAACCTTTCTATAATGAAATGAATGGTCATATATTTTCCTAAAATAAACAATTATGGTACTAATTCAATACCGTTTTTTTAATAACTATTTTCAATGTGATAAAGTATATTGAATTTGACTGACCCCTTTCTCTCTCTCTGTCTCTGATGAGGAGACTGCTATAAGAATAATAATACGATTGAGGAAATGCACAACGAATTGAATGACCTTTACCAACGCGTTTTCAAATTTGATGAAAGATAAGTACATACAGCACTTCTCTTTTATTCAAAAAAAGAAAATGTCTCATTCAGTGAACATAAAATATATGAGATGCTTTCGTTCCTTTTACTGTACCTCCTTTCATATTCTCTTTCTTCCATCTTACTCTCCTGTTACTTAACCTTTCAAACCTTTTACTGTCAATTTCCGTTTCAGCAATGAATGACTTCATTGGTCCCAGTGCTTGTGGCCTTTGGCCTAAATTTTATATTCAGTTCAGTTCAATGCAATACATTTTGATCTCTTTATTTATTCATCTATTTTTTTCTTTTCTGCATTTCCCATTACCTTCTAAGAGTTACTTCTTTCTCATAAACACCATAATACCATTCCCTGGGAGCTTCAATTTCAAGTCAGTGGCCCCTTTTGTGGGGGCTTCTTGGTCCATATGAATAGGCTTCATCTTCTGAATAATAATAATAATAATAATAATAATAATAATAATAATAATAATAATAATAATAATAATAACAAAGTCTGTGGTTTTGTCAAGGCTGCGAAATACAAAATTCATCACTTATCTCAGTCCAATCTATGATACTTTTCCCAACAATTTTTTGCCGTATGCATTTCGCAGCGCCTGACAAAACAACAGACTTCATTATTATTAAAATTATTATTATTATTATTATTCGGAAGATGAAACCTATTCATATGGAACAAGCCCCCCACCAAAGGGGCCACTGACTTGAAATTGAAGCTCCCAAAGAATGATATTGTGGTGTTCATGAGAAAAGAGTAACAGAAGGTAACAGGAAATACAGAAAGAGGAGATCGCTTAGTGGAACAGAAACAAAATATGAATTTACAGCTATGATTTAATCTATAAACATATATATATATATATATATATATATATATATATATATATATATATATATATATATATATATATATATATAATATATATATATATATATATATATATATATATATATATATATATATATATATATATATATATATATATATATATATATATATATATATATATATATATATATATTAGATATTTCCTATATAAAACCCCTTTTAAATTTATTTACTTATATTTATAGTTACTTATTAAATTTTATTACGGCGTCAATAACGTAGGTGTTAGAACGACAGTTATAGCAGTCGTAAATCTCTCTCTCTCTCTCTCTCTCCCCCTCCTCCAGCGTTGTCAGAGACTTAGAAATAAACTCTTTTATGGCGCGCACTAAACAGTGAAAAAATTGATAAAATCTTAAAATGAATGATTTTTTTTATTAGAATTGATTGTTCAGCATTTTGTCAACTTGAAATTTTATTCCTGATAATTGTAAACTTACCTATTCTACCGAACGTTTTGATATATATATATATATATATATATATATATATATATATATATATATATATATATATATATATATATATATATATATATATATATATATATATATATATATATAAGTAGAGGAAAAAACCCCATATAGACTCCACTTTTCTAACCCCGCCCCCGAAGGGGGCGTGGCCACCCCCCCCTTCCTGATTAGCTCATGTACGTACGTGAGGCCTAAAAAGGGGCGGGGCAACGCCCCCACCCCCAAAAGGGGGCGGGGCTAGCCCCTCCCCCTCCTGATAAGCTCATATACGTACATGAGGCCTAAAAAGGGGGTGTGGCCTCCCCAGACCCCAAATAGACTCCACTATTCTGGTGGGCGTGGCCACCCCTGACCCCAAATCGACTCCAGTTGTATTATAAGCTCATGTACGTACATGAGCTCATATTAGGGGGGACGTGGCCACCCGTGACCCCAAATGGACTCCTCATGTCTTATAAGCTCATGTACGTACATGAACTAATATATGTACATGAGGTGCAAAAGGGGGTGTTGCCACCCCTGACTCCACTTGTCTTATAAGCTCATGTACGTACATGAGGTCGAAAAAGGGAGTGGGTGCGTGGACACCTGTAACTCTACGGGAATGAAACCACTTTTCTGCACCCCCGTGACGTCACGCAACTCTACGGGAATAAAACCACCAATTCAACCCCTGACCTCAAATTGACTCCACTTTTTGGGGGCGTGGCCACCTGTAACTCTACGGGAATAAAACCAACATTTCAACCCCCCGACCCCAACCTGGCTCCACTTTGCCACACCCCCCGTGACGTCACGCAACTCTACGGGAATAAAACCACCAATTCAACCCCTGACCTCAAATTGACTCCACTTTTTGGGGGCGTGGCCACCTGTAACTCTACGGGAATAAAACCAACATTTCAACCCCCCGACCCCAATCTGGCTCCACTTCGCCGCACCCCCCGTGACGTCACGCAACTCTACGGGAATAAAACCACCAATTCAACCCCTGACCTCAAATTGACTCCACTTTTTGGGGGCGTGGCCACCTGTAACTCTACGGGAATAAAACCAACATTTCAACCCCCCGACCCCAACCTGGCTCCACTTTGCCGCACCCCCCGTGACGTCACGCAACTCTACGGGAATAAAACCACCAATTCAACCCCTGACCTCAAATTGACTCCACTTTTTGGGGGCGTGGCCACCTGTAACTCTACGGGAATAAAACCAACATTTCAACCCCCCGACCCCAATCTGGCTCCACTTCGCCGCACCCCCCGTGACGTCACGCAACTCTACGGGAATAAAACCACCAATTCAACCCCTGACCTCAAATTGACTCCACTTTTTGGGGGCGTGGCCACCTGTAACTCTACGGGAATAAAACCAACATTTCAACCCCCTGACCCCAACCTGGCTCCACTTTGCCGCACCCCCCGTGACGTCACGTAACTCTACGGGAATAAAACCACCAATTCAACCCCTGACCTCAAATTGACTCCACTTTTTGGGGGCGTGGCCACCTGTAACTCTACGGGAATAAAACCAACATTTCAACCCCCCGACCCCAACCTGGCTCCACTTTGCCACACCCCCCGTGACGTCACGCAACTCTACGGGAATAAAACCACCAATTCAACCCCTGACCTCAAATTGACTCCACTTTTTGGGGGCGTGGCCACCTGTAACTCTACGGGAATAAAACCAACATTTCAACCCCCCGACCCCAACCTGGCTCCACTTTGCCACACCCCCCGTGACGTCACGCAACTCTACGGGAATAAAACCACCAATTCAACCCCTGACCTCAAATTGACTCCACTTTTTGGGGGCGTGGCCACCTGTAACTCTACGGGAATAAAACCAACATTTCAACCCCCCGACCCCAATCTGGCTCCACTTCGCCGCACCCCCCGTGACGTCACGCAACTCTACGGGAATAAAACCACCAATTCAACCCCTGACCTCAAATTGACTCCACTTTTTGGGGGCGTGGCCACCTGTAACTCTACGGGAATAAAACCAACATTTCAACCCCCCGACCCCAACCTGGCTCCACTTTGCCGCACCCCCCGTGACGTCACGTAACTCTACGGGAATAAAACCACCAATTCAACCCCTGACCTCAAATTGACTCCACTTTTTGGGGGCGTGGCCACCTGTAACTCTACGGGAATAAAACCAACATTTCAACCCCCCGACCCCAAAATGGCTCCACTTTGCCGCACCCCCCGTGACGTCACGCAACTCTACGGGAATAAAACCACCAATTCAACCCCGACCTCAAATTGACTCCACCACTTTTCTACCTCCTGTGACGTCACGTAACTCTACGGGAATAAAACCATCCTTCCAACCCCCTACCCCAAATTGACTCCACCTTTCCTACCCCACAAGACGTCACGTAACTCTACGGGAATAAAACCATCCTTTCAACCCCCGACCCCAAATTGACTCCATTCCTAACCCCCGTGACGTCACGTAACTCTACGGGAAACCCTTCATTTGAACCCCCGACCCCAAATCGACTCCACGCTTATGCTCCCGTGACGTCACGTAACTCTACGGGAATAAAACCACCCCACCCCAACCCCAAATAGACTCAGTTCACTGCTTTTTGCGACTCATGTCCCCTTTAATTGTTTTCAACGTAACCGGGACGTTTACCTCCTCCTCCTCCTCCTCATATAAAATCTCTAAATTAATATATGCACATCGCGAATGTAGCCTCTCTCTCTCTCTCTCTCTCTCTCTCTCTCTCTCAGCCGTTACATTTTGCTTAGATATTCGGAGTATCATGATAAAAGGATATTTGGCGACTGACTTCAACCTCATGTGAGACATATATTTATCAATTTGATATCTCCCCCAATAACCGACACACGGATGAAACCTGACCTTATCGCCATATTTGCCAAGCTGACTTCACCCTCACGTGAAATTTTATCTATCATAGAATTTGAGTCATAATCTCCATACACTACACAAGTTTAAAGGCAAACACTTCAATTTGTTTATTTATTAATACCGAGTTTGAAAGAGGTTAAATGAAAAATCAAATGACAGACGGAATTTCAGTTTTGTTTGTTTATTAATACCGAGTTTGAAAGAGGTTAAATGAAAAATCAAATGACAGACGGAATTGTTATTTTATATTTGTAACCAATGCTAAATACAGGGGAATGAATTAATATTCCATACAAATACATACATTAGAAAAAAAACTGTATATACAAACACGAACGCGATAATATACGCATTCGCTTTTCCAAAAACAATACTTCAACGAAACACACGGCTACTAAATATTTTCTAACCTGTTCCTTCACATCACAGCCTCAGTATATGCCACATACATCTACTCCAGCACTTTCCCGACCGTTTATCAAAGACAACGTTTCATCTAACACCTCAAAGCTTTTAAATTTAGCTAACAAGTTTTTCATATATAAATCTTCCACGCACCTTTCCTCCAACAGGGATAAATTCTTTTTCTTTATAGCCACGCAACATATTTTACCAATTTTGCTCATTTCATCACTGAATGTAGCTAACACAGGTAAATATTGATTCAACCAGGTCGTATTAACACGCCCGCTTTGACCGATGCCAGCGGGAAAGATAACATACTTGACATAGTCATACGATGATTTAGATAATTCTTCCTTCAATTTCTTGACCGAAGAAAAAAAGTGGTTGAATCTCATCTGCTTACTATCTCTGGCCAAACGATCGGCATGATCTTCATCTTTGGAATAAGCCACGCTCTTTTGTGCGTATTCGTTCTCTTCAATGGGGGCGCCGATACCGTATTGTGTTAATAAGGTAGCTATGGTAGGGAGATCAACTTCATCGTTGCATTCCCAAGATGTGATATTTTCAGGTCTTTTCACAATGGCGGAACCTTCAATACCCCTATCACGAGGACATGCATATGATGCACCAGTGCGAGAATATCGAAAACCTGCCAACTCGGCATACGGATAAGCACGAATGACGTCTGCCACCACACCGTAATTCCTGCATGTGACACAATTAGTGGCCACTACTAAACACGTGTTCCGCTTCCTGAACATATTTTCGGACAAGTTCCCGAAAACTAACTTGCACGAGGAGGTTGATGAAGCCATGGCGAGAGTCCACGTTTTGATGTGACAATCCTTCAAGAGATAATGAGCTACCCGAGCTCCCTGCCTTTATCACAATCACCGATTACAAACCAGTTGTGACGAAGCATCAAGTCTCTCTCCCTCCCAGCCATGATTCACACACACACGAATAAACAAGTCTTATCATTCCCTCACGCCAAAGGTCATCCACACATATGACTCATTTTATCAAAATCAGTATCACTCCCAGCCATGATTCAAGCTCACACGAATAAACAAGTCTTATCATTCCCCCATGCCAAAGTCATCCACACATATGACTCATTTTATCAAAATCAGTATCACGTGACTAAACAGCCCTGGCATCATTATTCCTAAAATGTTAATAAGCCACCCACGCATCCACCATGCTTCTGTTTCGTTTCTTCCTCACAATCGCCATCTTGTTTTTCCCTCCCCCTCCTCCTCCTCCTCCTCCTCCCTTTTTCCCCATATTTCGCCACGTTTCGATTTGTTTTTTAATGGCTATATTCCTTAACATCCAATCTTTAACCCCGGCCATTTCTATGAAGTAGTGATAATTCGAAATATTATCAACGTGGGTTTTTTTATTCCCTTGAAATTCTCGAGCTATATCTAAAATATTATAACCTGCGAGTGGATGAGTTAAATCTCCTTCTTCATTCCATTCAACCGTGTTAGAATCTTGTAAGTGCTTAACAAAAGCCGTAACATATGACTTTTGAGGTTCTTTAAAAAATATTGGAATAATACCTGTTAAATTGGGATTGCTTTTTTTGCGAGTCATGTCCCCTTTAATTGTTTTCAACGTAATCGGGGCGTTTACCACCTCCCCTCCAGTCACTGCACCTACACTTTCTATAGGAGGAGGAGGAGGAGGAAGAGGAGGTCCCGTGAGCGATATAGCTGGCACAGACAGTTTTTGGATATTAAGAGGGACGTGTCCGCTACTACTAACAGCTGTCGTATCCAACTTGCCAGTACCCTCCAGGTTATTAATATCACCATCACAAACCTCTTTTCTATTCATTAACCTCTCGTAGGTAATGGCAGGGATAACGTAAAACTCCTTCATTTTCAATTAAAAAGACTTCCTACCAAACTCGCTGCAATAGGCAATAACGCTGATAGAATAGCCCCCCCTTTACGACTTTTCAGTATATTTTTCTTCTTAGATATGGACACAAGATGAATTTCTCGTCTACAATTTCTTAAGTGTTTAATAAACTTCTTATCTTGAGTTAGATTACCACAAAGAAAATTTCTAAAAATTTCCGAGAGCGTAGCCACCAAACCACCGTTTAAGATGGGAATGACTTTACTTCTTTCACTGGGTGATAAACCAGAGATGAATAAAATAAAGTTTTTATTTTTACGTATTAAAGGCTGCTTACGGTTCATATCCGTTCAATTTGAGATTCATCAACCCAGGAATTGAATTGTCTCGGATAACCTTTCCAATGAACGTAATATTGAGTTTTATTATTTTTCTTCCTCCTTCCCAGAATAGTGATATCATACGTTTCTGGTAGATTTGTGGGAATTAATTCTTCACGATAAAATGCACCCTTTATTTCTTCACCCGCTAAATCTTCCAAGAAGTATACGACTGGATTTTGTGATGTATCCACTTTTCGGATTTTAAAAATTTCTAGAGTATTTTGAATTGTGTATCCCCTCCTAAAAATTGCGTTCCGACGCTCATCGGCAATGCGTACAACGTCTCCAACATTCAAGAGCGAAATGGTGGGAGGATTAACGAGAACAGCCTTTTTATACATACTCGAGAATTGACGTTCAATGTCATCTCTAGCCGTTAATGCGTGAACCTCTTGCGGGGTGCGACCCAAACTCCTATGGGGGTTGTGGTTGTAACTCTGAACAATGTCACGCAAGACGTTAATGTATTTTAAGGTATTCTTATGTGTGAGATATCTATATATCCGACTTTTAATAGTCCTTATGACTCTTTCAGCTATAGAGGATTTGATTTCTCTCGAATAAACGCTATATAATTTTATATTTTTACTATCTAAATATTCTCTGACATGTTTGTTATAATATTCTCTACCCTCATCACTATTCAAACGTGAAATTCCCGAAAATTCGGTAGATTCGATAACCTTCTTCAAAGCGCGACGCATAGTAACACCATCCTTCTTTTTCAAGGGAACAATTTGTAGATATCTGGAAAACACGTCAATAAAGACCAGCAAATATTTAAACCCATTATTATACCGAGCTAATTTGGACATATCGGCTAAATCGGTGCTCGCTATTACTCGCGGTTTGGGTGACATGATTTTTCTTCTGGGGAATTTTTTTCGAGTGACTTTATGCAGTGTGTAAGACTTTTGTCCACGCAAGAATTCTTTAACATTTTCACGTGTAATTTGGCTATCCAGATTTTTCGCTACCCTGAATAAAGAGTCCACCCCGCTGAAACTACCCACACCCCGTGCATCTCCGTACAAAGTTTTTAGCAGTTTTATCCGTTCTTTATCCATATTGGTAAGCTATTTGATATTCCGTTTCACCCAGAATATTAGTTCGGAGCTGTAACAGTTCAGGTGTTGACGGAGCGAAGTCTACTAACAAATAACCGTAGCGGTTACGTGATAGGGCCTTTTTATATATGTCCGAAAAGGCTGAAGCTTTTTGACGGCCGAATAACTGCCGACCTAGAGTTTCAATTTGACTAAAATCACGATTTTTCATTAGAATATAATGTGAACAATTCAGGCTTATACTTCTACTAAACTTGCCCGAATGAAACATATTCTGCGTTATGAATATAACTGAAATAGATGAATGACGTCCCGCTGTGAAGGCGTTAGTGACAAATTTATTATCACTAGCCTCGAGGAAACAATCGTCGAGTATGAATAATAGACCTTTATTAACCTCTGTCTCCCCCTTTTCAGCGTAATCAAAGGGATTTAAAATTTCTTTGGATACTTTAAATTTGGGACCTATTGAGGGATGCATTTCGAGGGGGTGTTCAGATACCCCGCAATATAAAATGTATTGGAAACGCGTTTCATAGAGTTCAATGATTTTTTGACAAAGGACGGACTTGCCACTGTTACTAAACCCCGCGATGATAATACGAGCGGGATTAGCGAACGGGTCTAACAACTGCCCAGGGAAGGGACCTGCCGCAGCCATGATGTTAGCGCGTTCAAGACTAAAGTTGTATACTTTACACGCTCCTTTTATATACAAGCCTTAATAATAATAATTAGGGTGAATGGAAGTTGACGGCAATAATATTTGTTTAATTTCCATAATGAAACATATACAGGTTTTTCCTACAATATCAAAATACAATGTACAGTAAAAATGCAACCTATAATAAAAATACAATTTAATAATTTAAAAATATAAAAAACCAACTGTGTATATGAATATATTATATACAATATAATATATTAAAATATATGAATATAGGATAAAATATATAGTAAAATATACAAACTATGACACCCGGTCAAGGTGTGATACGCCTCCGTTTAACTGGAGGAGAGGCTGAAACCATTTCCTGTCGAGGAGAAGTCAAAGACGCCGAAGAGAGAGAGGAATTAACATTGTATATTTTACTATTCTCTCTTCGACGTTTTGAACATCCTTTCACCCGCGGGAAATGATGTGATGGATGTAGGGTCGGAGGAATTCTCGAGGTGCTAGGAGCGGGAGAGATTGCCGCTACTGCTGGCACCGCCACTGCCCTCTCTATCTCCTCCTCCTCCTCCCCCTCCCCCTCCCCCTCCCCCGCCATACCCTCCTCCACCCGAATGTCTGGATGTCCATACGCCAACGATTTATAAGGTGTCACATAATATCTCTTGTCCTCTAAAGGACAGAGAGATACCTTTCGCTGGCTCGTATGACACATCGTACCTCCTACCCTTTGCAAATTGTGCACACGAGTATAAGTAATCTCATTCTTTTCGATTACAGCTCGATACTGGTCATGCGGAATGGTCTTTTGCCGGCACCTTTGTACTCCTTTCAAGGTGTTACTACGACTAGTTTCCGTCAGATACGAATAAACTTTAGGTTTAACGCCGATAAACTCCCTCATGAGTTCAGCTCCCGTTTCAACCTTGACTAACCCTAGTTTCCCCTTACGTGACTCATCATACAATTCGTGAGTTTTGGGGAAATTACTCAAATCCACGTAGGGTTTGAGCACACCCTTCAGTTCTCGATTGAGGTTATCAGTCGCGAGGGAAAAGATCAAGCTGTCAGTGTCGGTATAAAGGAGCTGAACTCGGTGTCCATACTGCTTTCGAAGAACGTCGTAATAGAACTGATACACCATATCCTTCGCCATGTCTAGTATACTGAAACCGATATAAATCGGGGATTCAGCCATAACAGACTCTTTGCAATGGTTCACAATGTACCTGTCATTACCCAGTTTTTCCAAAGACTTGTACGTGTGTTTGGATACATTCCTGAGGAGAGAGGCTTCACCGGTGGTGACGACAGTTCGGGTAGAATAATTCAATGAATTTTTAATAGTGACACAGAAAAGACCATTCATTATGATTTTGATGGTGTTCCTCTTGTCCGGATCGGTCTCTTTAGCACGCCTTTCGGCATTCTCCAGAATATATTCCCTCAAATAAAAATCCTGTTTGAATTTGTACACTTTCCTTATTACATCAACTTCGAGACCGAGTCTTATCAATGTTTGTAATAAGGGAAGACAGATCAAGTGATTACGCATGGGTAAATGCGTACCCGTCAACTTAACATTTTTCTTGGGTAGCTTCACCTTGAATTTATTCATTAGGTTTTTACTATAGGGCGATAGATCCTGGTGAGTCACATTCATGTGATGAATGGCGAGAGGGAGATCGTCCGTCTGTAGAGCAACATCCCGTCTAACTGGTTTGGTATCGAGCAGGATGAAATAACCGTATTCACCCTGTGAATCAATGGCGGTAATATCGCTAGCGACAAAACTTTCTAATTCGGCAGGGCAAAGTTCAGTTATTTCACCCAAGGGCATTTTGTATTTACTCATAACTGTGGGATACAAACTGGTGAAATCAACGTATAATATATACGATTGAGGATCACCTACCCTAAAACTGGGATTTAACTCTGGATTATTAGCTACACATTGCCTTCGAACTAGACTACAAAAACCGCCGCGGATGTTTTTACAAATTAATTGATAGAGTTCACCATTCGAAATGAGGGGGAGACGAATTTTAGAGGAATACAGGAAAGCATCGAGCGAGAGAGAGGTAGAAGTCAGGTAACGGGCGGGGTCTAGTCCAAATTGCGCCATGGCAGCCTTCCTCCAAGCTAAATAAACGTCTGCTAATAATCCCACATCCATTAACAAATACAAAATGGTGTAATCTAGAAGATTGGCGCAATTAGCAGCGTTCCAAACCTTGACCACGTGTGCATAGTCCTCGCTGGAAAGGGTTTCCCCTGTAAGTTCCGAATCGAAACACTCTCGAGAAGGGATGCCAGGCTTTCGCAGGATATTGAAACCCGTCACATAATCATAAGGGTAGTACTGTTTACCCGAACCCAAAACTAAATCGAGACAATCCCGAGAATACTGGGTTAACAACTTACGTACGATTTCGAGGGAACCTTTCTGTTTGATATGACTCGAGGCGAGACTAGAAAGGGTCCCTCTAATCACGTTGTTGCTATCCACGAATCTCAGATTGCCTGATCTGGCTGAGTAAAATTTACTACCCTCGCGTTTCAGAATTTCAAAATCATGTTGAGCCCCCGCCTCTTTCAAGACCAGGGCGATGTCATATGACAAATTGTGTACGAACACTGTTAAAGTCGGCTCCTTAAATTGAATCTTCAAATTACACTGTTGACACAGTGCACACAGAAAGTTATCCCGTGCCACAGAATGAGCGTGATGTCGCATTTTCGTGACTCCAGCCTTGAATTCGACGTTGCAGCCTTCGCAATGAGTGCTCGCTTCAAACTTACGGGTGGATTCAGGAGTCATATGTAAAGGATACGCACGCATTCGTTCGCGCAATAACGCCCAGTCCCGGTTCATGTTCTGCAAACAATCATCAACGCATTTCTCTCCGTGACTTAGTCTATGGGTACAATATTCCCCCGTTCTACCATCAACGATCACGTAGCAGTAAGCGAAAGCTTTCTGCCGAGATACTATTCTCGGATCGTCCTCTCCGGTCTTCGGTTGAATATTATACGCTTCAAAATCCAGGAAAGCCATGTGTGAGATTGGCTGCAGAGCTTTAACTTTAGTAAACTGTTTAAATTGACCGGGTTCTGGGTATTCGACAGTGGTTCGAGCGGTACAGGCCTGAGTGTGTGCCTCGCGGATGGTGGGACTATTAAACAAAGTCAAACAATTGTAACACATACCACCCGCGTGCTCAGTCCCCCGCCCCTGCTTGAATCTGTGTCGGAACTTCTTCACGAATGCCAACATATCCTTAATCAACGCAACGTGGTCGTCAGTGATTAATAACAACGTGACCAAATGACAGCTTTGGGGGTTACCACCTTTCCTCGCCAGATGTACCGTCCAATGTTTTTTCCGCTGTTTCCCCCCCATGCCTAATTCACATAATTTATACAGATATATGTTGAGGTTATTCCCCTTTTCTAATGTTTTGAAAGAGTCATGGGTCAACGGCATATCTGCAGGCGAGTGTTTGATATTAAATTGCCCCCTCCCCATCCTCCTCATTAAGACACGAGGGAGGTTGTTAATACGTGTGGGAGGGTTATCCCGGAGTACAACGTAAGCTTCTAATGCTGTAATAACACAGTTGTACCCGGACTGAATATTGATAACCTGATCACTACCACGGACTCCCTTGGGATACGCCTTGAAGTTATTAATATTCACTAACTCACGCCGCGTGATATGAAGTTCAACCCTGTCCAGCGAGGTCATACACCAACCCGAACCCTCAGTACGGTTGAGTCTTTCTTCCAAGTTATTAGCTATAAACTCAATAGCCTCCTCCAGGGAGTCATAGATCGAGTCAATCGTAGCGAGGATAGGCGGGGTACATAAATAAAAAGCATTTTTTTCATTCATGTCGCCTAGCATCCTCACACTGGTGATAATAACACACAAGTAGAGCATAGCCGAGCGAATACCTCTTTCAAGGAAGTTACTGAGCACATCCTCGCGTAATCGGGCTATGCTACTACTTAGCTTCATTGCCACGTCAATGTGTGACCCTACCGCAGCCGCATAATGAATGGTACTCACTACCTTGTTACCCTCCGTTCTTTCCCTCGCGAGTGCAGATCCCCCTCCACCAATGCGTGACGCTTCATTATTATTACTCCCCATCAAATCTTCATCTAATGGGAAGTCTTCAGCGAAGGGATCTGTAAAGATCGTGTTAATTAGCACCGGAGTGAACGTGTATTATAATAATAATAATAATAATAATAATAATAATAATAATAATAATAATAATAATAATAATAACTGCAAAAACAACAATGATAATATAATAATAATAATAATAATATTTTACCTGGATCGGAGTGTGGTGAGGATGATTCATCATGGCGGCTAGAGGCTTGGACATCTTCTTTAATGACGTGGCAATCTGTGAGATAACAAATTCATGAATACTGCATGACATATCAAGAACGTGGAGGTTTTTATGTATAACATGAACGTGGAGGTTTTTATGTACACATATTATTTATAAACCTGATGCCCATTGTTAGTCATACAGTCTACATTCAACATGTGTAGCGATCACATCATATACGTGAATAGCAAAGCATGTATAAGTACATTTCCAGAAAACCGGGCGTGTAAATTTACCAATAGGTTAGCTGCCCCAATATCATTACCGAAAGAAGTGGAATATGAAGTGGGCCTAGTGGGAGTCATTCTCCCGAAATTATATTACGCTATTAAACCAGAAGACATTGATTTTACTATTCAATTTAACGTGATCTATAACGAGTCAGTTGGGAAACGCGTTTATACTTATATTTATAAGTCCATTTCGGGTTTGTTGGGTGGTGATATGAATGTCATGACTAGAGCGTTTAATACGGAAATTATTGAACAATTATCTGGATTTTACGGTGAGCATATTCGCGGAGCTATCCGCAGGGACGGTTTATTTTCATGGAATGATGACACGAAGGTAATGAGCATTCCACATGTCGATGCAGGAGTGGCCAAAGTTGACATGATTGATTCAATTACGATTAAACTCAGTGCTAAAGCAGCTAATATGTTTGGTTTCAATGAAAAAGTCAGGTATTTAATATACAGTTCGGGTGCGTTGAGACCTCACCGCGGTAGAAATATATTCCATCAAGGCGTTGAATACGTTTACCTGTATTCGGGTATCGTTCAACCTACCATCTTGGGTGATAAAATGGTTAATCTCTTAGACTGTTTCACGTTAGGATGTGCATGTGGTAAAGGTCCGCATAATGCCATTTATAAACCTTTAAATACCATTGACGTATTGGATTACATTACCATCGATGTCTCGGATCAGAACGGTGAAGAAATAATGTTTACTGAAAATGGGGTTGTATCATGCAGTCTGCATATAAGACCTAGATAAAACGCTATCGAACTTTTCTTATAAATACCATTCGTGACATATACCCATCGTAGTATTTAACCGACATGGCTGGTGAACACACCATATATTTGAGCAGTCTCGGCTGTTTAGACACGTATACCAAAAATACACCTTCGAAATTTGCCAATAGATTACCTACACCTATATTATTACCTAATGGGGTTGAATATGAAGTAGGTTTAGCTTCGATCATGTTCCCGGGGAGTTATTACGCTATATTATCCAAAGATGATTTATTCACTCTCGAATTTATTACAGAGCGTCATAAACGTGATAGGCATACATATTTGTACAGACCGAGAATAGCGATGTTAGCGGGGGATATGAAAAGACTCGTGAGAGCTCTTAATAAGGACGTGCATGATTATTTGAAAGTTTATTACGGTGATAATTTCATAAATTATTTTAATAGTAACGGTATATTTCATTGGGATGAAGATTTAAGGAGAATTACTATGCCACGTATCAAGAGAGAGAAACTGAGACCGGGGGACGTTAAAAGTATATACGTAAAATTTAGTGGAAAAGCCGCGAAATTATTAGGTTTTCATATTAATACTGGTTATGAAATATATGGTGGGCGTGAATTGAATGAACACGCTTCCCTTGATTCTCTACCTGATAATTGTGGGGTAGATTATATATATGTGTATACGGATATAGTTCAACCGACGATTTTTGGTGGGAGACTAGTCAATATATTGGACTGTTTTACTTTAGCAAGTGGTAGAGGAAAAGGAATACATAATACAGTCTACAAATTGTTGAACACGAACATCTTGGATCAGATTTCTATTCTTATCACGGATCAAAATGGACACCTTTTACATTTCGCTAAAGACTCAAGCGTTACTTGCCTGCTCCGTATAAAACCTAGAGGAAAATTAGATGAATAGGTACGTATATAATTCGATGTTCACCCTTGGCATTCCTTATTCGTGATCGTAACACCCTCGAGTCAACTAGAACGTGTGAATCAAGCTCCACTTAAATTGTTTGGGAATAGTATAAACAGTAAAATGAGAGTGTTATTCGCGCCTCCTTCAGAGGCGGAATTTAAAAAACTATTTTTATCAGACCCTTTATTAAGGAGAGGGGCGGGGTTTGAGGATATTTCCGTTTTCTATCCCGGTCGCAGGAGGGGAAGTGGTATTTTTTCTACTATAAGTGGTATTGCACGTAAAGTACTTCCTTTTCTATTTAATGCCGCAAAACCTTCAGTTAATGAATTCGGTAGATCTGTGTTATCTGATATGGTAAACAACGGTTTACCTTTAAAAGAATCCTTAAAACGAAATGGTATAAGAGCCCTCAAAACTACTGGACAACGAATTTTAAGCGGTTCTGGAAGGAGAAGAAGAAGAACGAGACGGAGGAAAACGGTGAAACGTTTAGTTAGACGGTCGAGTGTGGGAGGAAAGAAAAAACGTAGGAAGAGGAAGGATACACGCGTTAAATCTAGAAGTACATATAATAAGGACGTGTACGATCTTTTGTAACTCATTCATCAATTGACATTCGACGGGTACGCACTCGTTCTACCCTTCATCTCAAATTATATAAACACAAAATATGGCTAGCGTAGTTCCTAACATACCCGGAACTGGTAATCAAGTTCCTGTTTCATCGTATATTGCGGGTATATCTGAATTGTTCCCGAATGTTAATAGACGGAGAATTATTGAAACTTCAATTAATTCAAAGGAAAGACTGGATTTTACACCTTGCAATATTTCCGTAAATCAAATTCTAACTGATAAATATATAGAATTTCGCATTAATGGGGTGGCAGGTTCTTTCTTAGATTTGTCAAGTATAGCTTTAGAATTATATATCACAATAGATAGGGCCGGCGCGCAATTAGCAGATGATGATCACGTGTCTGTCGTTAATGGTCTAAGTAATACATTATTTAAATCCGCTTCTGTTTTCTTGAATGAAAAGTTGGTGGAATCCTGTCCTGTATTTAACTATCAATCATATATCAAAATGCTGAAAATGATAAAGCCCTCGGCATTACCTACCACCGGTCGGGCGGGATTTTTATATGATGACTATCATGTAACACACGGGGTAACTCGACAATTTACTGCCAATACCTTCGGTCAAACCAGCAGGTGGGAGACGAAAGTTATGGGCGACATTAAAACGCGGGGCGTGCATACATATTTTCCACTTCTTTTGGATATAGCGACTATAGACATGTATTTACTGGATTCGATTGACTTGAGGCTTAGGCTCGAATTAGCAAATAATAACTGGGTTATGGGTGCCCACACAGACGGACATTTAAATGTGATAAATATAGAAAAGGTTAAATTATGGATCGATAGAGTTACCCCACATTATAACGCAATGTCGGCTTTAAATGAGGCGATAGCAGTTAATCCTATACAATATATATTTGATAAGACTTTATACAAGACATACGTTATTGGGCAAAATGAAAATTCGATTTTAATTGATCAACCTTTTAACAGTTGTATACCTGAAAAAATCACATTGGCCATGATTGATATGGAAACATTTTCAGGTGATTACGCAGCCAATAGCCTATATTTTCAATCTTTCGATTTAAATAATATACATATTACCGTTAATGGGAATACTGTATATAATATTCAATGCAGTTTCCCTAATACCATCATGCAATTATATCACGAGACGCAGAAAAGTATAGGGGGTGGCGGTGATAATCTGATCACTTATGATAGTTTTAAAAATGGTAGAGCTATTTACTGCTTTAATTTTGTGGTGGAAGATGTTGAAGATTCCATGCCAGTGGAAATTTCGGCAAACCTGCGAATATCGATCAGGCTGGGTACGGCTACACCTAACCCTTGCATTATTTTACTTTTCGGGGATACCAAGGGTATTTTAACGGTGGATGCAGATAGAGTTATTCAGTGTGATGTTAGGGGTTAAATAGAATGGATACAAAAGAAATTGAAATAAGTTTAAAAGGTTCACTCGGTGACCGGGTTAAATATTTAGGTGTGTTCGCTTCGGATGAAGTAGGATTATTGACATTGCCAGAAAATAGAATCAAACCTTTAGTTTTTATATCTAATACATTATCTTCGTCTACTGATATTAATATTGTCGGTCATTGGGTATGTTTTTACGTGAAAAAATCACCTAGAAATATAATCTTCTTTTTTGATAGTTACAGTATAAATCCTAAAGTTTATTCGAATGACTTCTCTAAATTTATATATGCACATCCCAAATATAGCCTCTATCGACTAATAAAACAAATACAACCCGATAAATCGTACAAATGCGGTCTTTACGTTAGTTTTTTTGTTCATTGCGTGAGTCACCGAGGTGTGAAAACAGTATTATCCTTAATACAAAATGTATTCTCATTCACTCGTTTGAGAGGCAATGATAAATGGATAACGGGATATTATTTTAAATATTTGAAAAAGTTTAAATGTTCACATTGGAGGTCGGGGGTCAAACGTGCTATTACATACAAGGAATGTCTCCGCATCTTAAACAACTAAGGTAAATGCATATTTTTCTTTGATTTTTATATTACCCCATTTACATTCTGTTAAGGATATATTCTATATATGTATCATACACCGTGAATCAGATAACTATTTTTTACGTATTTCAGGATGAGCTGTGAGAATCATTCACCCGTGAACGTCGGTGATAAAATGCTAAGACGTCTTAGTCATTTCCTCTTAAACGCTTTTCGGAATATTCGCCTTATCATAAGGATACACGTGGACGTTATATTGGGATGTGTGCTGAGACAGTCTGACGGTGATTAGTGTATTGAATTTGTACACTGTCTTTTATGTGGTCAATAAATCCTTATGAATAATCATATACGTGTTTTTTTTACTATGCCCACAATCCATTTGAAATCAAAAACAGGAAAACGGAGAAAAAAGAGTGCGTGTTTCTATGGAATCAAGAACTGTTATTAAATAAATATATAACACATCGGTTTTACATACCTTCACCGGGTTGCTCGTTTCCTTCAGTAGTGGGTGGTGGCGGAGTTGGTGGGGGGTTGCACTGCTGTGGGCTGTCAGCGGGGGTTGTTGCATCTCCTGCTACTTCTTCTTCTGCTCCTGCTTCATGGTCATGACCTGCTTTCACCTTCCTAATAAATGTGTTGGGGGCTCCAGCACCATAGTAGTAATGGTGTCTGACCTGAGTGGCTACTTCGTCAGCTGACAGTTCGCTACTGGAGTTATTTCCCATATCTGAAAGAGAGAAATAATGACTGTTTTATATATTCTGTTTCTTTCAACGGGTACATTATTTCATATGAATATCTATTCCGTATACAGATGAATCCTATTGCTGTTTTTAATATTTACTATATGTTCGAGTAAATGGAAAGTGTTTTATATGCTACTTACTGAATAGTGACGGGGGAATGACGTTCCGGTCAAGAGAAATACTTGATGCACTTACTCTTATAAACTTTGGGCATGGAATAACGTCAATTTCCCTTGTCGGCTGTATTTATGGTGTTCAGTCAGAAAGTAATAATCAGGTGTGACATACGGTGTTTCGTTGAAGTATTGTATTCCAAAGATGTAGATCACACCGATCTGTGTGGATGACCTTTGGCGTGAGGGAATGATAAGACTTGTTTATTCATGTGTGTTTGTGAATCATGGCTGGGAGGGAGAGAGACTTGATGCTTCGTCACAACTGGTTTGTAATCGGTGATTGTGATAAAGGCAGGGAGCTCGGGTAGCTCATTATCTCTTGAAGGATTGTCACATCAAGACGTGGACTCTCGCCATGGCTTCATCAACCTCCTCGTGCAAGTTAGTTTTCGGGAACTTGTCCGAAAATATGTTCAGGAAGCGGAACACGTGTTTAGTAGTGGCCACTAATTGTGTCACATGCAGGAATTACGGTGTGGTGGCAGACGTCATTCGTGCTTATCCGTATGCCGAGTTGGCAGGTTTTCGATATTCTCGCACTGGTGCATCATATGCACGTCCTCGTGATAGGGGTATTGAAGGTTCCGCCATTGTGAAAAGACCTGAAAATATCACATCTTGGGAATGCAACGATGAAGTTGATCTCCCTACCATAGCTACCTTATTAACACAATACGGTATCGGCGCCCCCATTGAAGAGAACGAATACGCACAAAAGAGCGTGGCTTATTCCAAAGATGAAGATCATGCCGATCGTTTGGCCAGAGATAGTAAGCAGATGAGATTCAACCACTTTTTTTCTTCGGTCAAGAAATTGAAGGAAGAATTATCTAAATCATCGTATGACTATGTCAAGTATGTTATCTTTCCCGCTGGCATCGGTCAAAGCGGGCGTGTTAATACGACTTGGTTGAATCAATATTTACCTGTGTTAGCTACATTCAGTGATGAAATGAGCAAAATTGGTAAAATATGTTGCGTGGCTATAATGAAAAAGAATTTATCCCTGTTGGAGGAAAGGTGCGTGGAAGATTTATATATGAAAAACTTGTTAGCTAAATTTAAAAGCTTTGAGGTGTTAGATGAAACGTCGTCTTTGATAAACGGTCGGGAAAGTGCTGGAGTAGATGTATGTGGCATATACTGAGGCTGTGATGTGAAGGAACAGGTTAGAAAATATTTAGTAGCCGTGTGTTTCGTTGAAGTATTGTTTTTGGAAAAGCGAATGCGTATATTATCGCGTTCGTGTTTGTATATACAGTTTTTTTTCTAATGTATGTATTTGTATGGAATATTAATTCATTCCCCTGTATTTAGCATTGGTTACAAATATAAAATAACAATTCCGTCTGTCATTTGATTTTTCATTTAACCTCTTTCAAACTCGGTATTAATAAATAAACAAAACTGAAATTCCGTCTGTCATTTGATTTTTCATTTAACCTCTTTCAAACTCGGTATTAATAAATAAACAAATTGAAGTGTTTGCCTTTAAACTTGTGTAGTGTATGGAGATTATGACTCAAATTCTATGATAGATAAAATTTCACGTGAGGGTGAAGTCAGCTTGGCAAATATGGCGATAAGGTCAGGTTTCATCCGTGTGTCGGTTATTGGGGGAGATATCAAATTGATAAATATATGTCTCACATGAGGTTGAAGTCAGTCGCCAAATATCCTTTTATCATGATACTCCGAATATCTAAGCAAAATGTAACGGCTGAGAGAGAGAGAGAGAGAGAGAGAGAGAGAGAGAGAGAGAGAGAGAGAGAGAGAGAGAGAGAGAGAGAGAGAGAGAGAGAGAGGCTACATTCGCGATGTGCATATATTAATTTAGAGATTTTATATGAGGAGGAGGAGGAGGAGGTAAACGTCCCGGTTACGTTGAAAACAATTAAAGGGGACATGAGTCGCAAAAAGCAGTGAACTGAGTCTATTTGGGGTTGGGGTGGGGTGGTTTTATTCCCGTAGAGTTACATGACGTCACGGGGGCATAAGCGTGGAGTCGATTTGGGGTCGGGGGTTCAAATGAAGGGTTTCCCGTAGAGTTACGTGACGTCACGGGGGTTAGGAATGGAGTCAATTTGGGGTCGGGGGTTGGAAGGATGGTTTTATTCCCGTAGAGTTACGTGACGTCTTGGGGGGTAGGAAAGGTGGAGTCAATTTGGGGTAGGGGGTTGGAAGGATGGTTTTATTCCCGTTGAGTTACGTGACGTCACAGGAGGTAGAAAAGTGGTGGAGTCAATTTGAGGTCGGGGTTGAATTGGTGGTTTTATTCCCGTAGAGTTGCGTGACGTCACGGGGGGTGCGGCAAAGTGGAGCCAGGTTGGGGTCGGGGGATTGAAATGTTGGTTTTATTCCCGTAGAGTTACAGGTGGCCACGCCCCCAAAAAGTGGAGTCAATTTGAGGTCAGGGGTTGAATTGGTGGTTTTATTCCCGTAGAGTTACGTGACGTCACGGGGGGTGCGGCAAAGTGGAGCCAGGTTGGGGTCGGGGGTTTGAAATGTTGGTTTGATTACCGTAGAGTTACAGGTGGCCACGCCCCCAAAAAGTGGAGTCAATTTGAGGTCAGGGGTTGAATTGGTGGTTTTATTCCCGTAGAGTTGCGTGACGTCAGGGGGGGTGCGGCAAAGTGGAGCCAGGTTGGGGTCGGGGGGTTGAAATGTTGGTTTTATTCCCGTAGAGTTACAGGTGGCCACGCCCCCAAAAAGTGGAGTCAATTTGAGGTCGGGGTTGAATTGGTGGTTTTATTCCCGTAGAGTTGCGTGATGTCACGGGGGGTGTGGCAAAGTGGAGCCAGGTTGGGGTCGGGGGGTTGAAATGTTGGTTTTATTCCCGTAGAGTTACAGGTGGCCACGCCCCCAAAAAGTGGAGTCAATTTGAGGTCAGGGGTTGAATTGGTGGTTTTATTCCCGTAGAGTTGCGTGACGTCACGGGGGGTGCAGAAAAGTGGTTTCATTCCCGTAGAGTTACAGGTGTCCACGCCCCCCCCCCCCTAATATGAGCTCATGTACGTACATGAGCTTATAAGACAAGTGGAGTCAGGGGTGGCAACACCCCCTTTTGCACCTCATGTACATATATTAGTTCATGTACGTACATGAGCTTATAAGACATGAGGAGTCCATTTGGGGTCACGGGTGGCCACGTCCCACCTAATATGAGCTCATGTACGTACATGAGCTTATAATACAACTGGAGTCGATTTGGGGTCAGGGGTGGCCACGCCCACCAGAATAGTGGAGTCTATTTGGGGTCTGGGGAGGCCACACCCCCTTTTTAGGCCTCATGTACGTATATGAGCTTATCAGGAGGGGGGAGGGGCTAGCCCCGTCCCCTTTTGGGGGTGGGGACGTTGCCCCGCCCCTTTTTAGGACTCACGTACGTACATGAGCTTATCAGGAGGGGGGAAGGGGGTGGGTGGCCACGCCCCGTTAACCCCGCCCCCGAAGGGGGCGTGGCAACCCCCCCTTCCCCCCCCTCCTGATAAGCTCATGTACGTACGTGAGGCCTAAAAAGGGGCGGAGCAACGACCCCAACCCCCAAAAGGGGGCGTGGCTAGTCCCTCCCCCCTCCTGATAAGCTCATATACGTACATGAGGCCTAAAAAGGGGGTGTGGCCTCCCCAGACCCCAAATAGACTCCACTATTCTTTTGGGCGTGGCCACCCCTGACCCCAAATCGACTCCAGTTGTATTATAAGCTCATGTACGTACATGAGCTCATATTAGGGGGGGGGGCGTGGCCACCCGTGACCCCAAATGGACTCCGCATGTCTTATAAGCTCATGTACGTACATGAACTAATATATGTACATGAGGTGCAAAAGGGGGTGTTGCCACCCCTGACTCCACTTGTCTTATAAGCTCATGTACGTACATGAGGTCGAAAAAGGGAGTGGGTGCGTGGACACCTGTAACTCTACGGGAATGAAACCACTTTTCTGCACCCACGTGACGTCACGCAACTCTACGGGAATAAAACCACCAATTCAACCCCTGACCTCAAATTGACTCCACTTTTTGGGGGCGTGGCCACCTGTAACTCTACGGGAATAAAACTAACATTTCAACCCCCCGACCCCAACCTGGCTCCACTTTTCTGCACCCTCGTGACGTCACGCAACTCTACGGGAATAAAACCACCAATTCAACCCCTGACCTCAAATTGACTCCACTTTTTGGGGGCGTGGCCACCTGTAACTCTACGGGAATAAAACCAACATTTCAACCCCCCGACCCCAACCTGGCTCCACTTTGCCGCACCCCCCGTGACGTCATGTAACTCTACGGGAATAAAACCACCAATTCAACCCCTGACCTCAAATTGACTCCACTTTTTGGGTGCGTGGCCACCTGTAACTCTACGGGAATAAAACCAACATTTCAATCCCCCGACCCCAACCTGGCTCCACTTTGCCGCACCCCCCGTGACGTCACGTAACTCTACGGGAATAAAACCACCAATTCAACCCCTGACCCCAAATTGACTCCACCACTTTTCTACCTCCTGTGACGTCACGTAACTCTACGGGAATAAAACCATCCTTCCAACCCCCTACCCCAAATTGACTCCACCTTTCCTACCCCCCGTGACGTCACGTAACTCTACGGGAATAAAACCATCCTTCCAACCCCTGACCCCAAATTGACTCCATTCCTAACCCCCGTGACGTCACGTAACTCTACGGGAAACCCTTCATTTGAACCCCCGACCCCAAATCGACTCCACGCTTATGCCCCCGTGACGTCACGTAACTCTACGTGAATAAAACCACCTCACCCCAACCCCAAATAGACTCAGTTCACTGCTTTTTGCGACTCATGTCCCCTTTAATTGTTTTCAACGTAACCGGGATGTTTACCTCCTCCTCATATAAAATCTCTAAATTAATATATGCACATCGCGAATGTAGCCTCTATCAACTTCTCTCTCTCTCTCTCTCTCTCTCTCTCTCTCTCTCTCTCTCTCTCTCTCTCTCTCAGCCATTACATTTTGCTTAGATATTCGGAGTATCATAATAAAAGGATATTTGGCGACTGACTTCAACCTCATGTGAGACATATATTTATCAATTTGATATCTCCCCCAATAACCGACACACGGATGAAACCTGACCTTATCGCCATATTTGCCAAGCTGACTTCACCCTCACGTGAAATTTTATCTATCATAGAATTTGAGTCATAATCTCCATACACTACACAAGTTTAAAGGCAAACACTTCAATTTGTTTATTTATTAATACCGAGTTTGAAAGAGGTTAAATGAAAAATCAAATGACAGACGGAATTTCAGTTTTGTTTATTTATTAATACCGAGTTTGAAAGAGGTTAAATGAAAAATCAAATGACAGACGGAATTGTTATTTTATATTTGTAACCAATGCTAAATACAGGGGAATGAATTAATATTCCATACAAATACATACATTAGAAAAAAAACTGTATATACAAACACGAACGCGATAATATACGCATTCGCTTTTCCAAAAACAATACTTCAACGAAACACACGGCTACTAAATATTTTCTAACCTGTTCCTTCACATCACAGCCTCAGTATATGCCACATACATCTACTCCAGCACTTTCCCGACCGTTTATCAAAGACGACGTTTCATCTAACACCTCAAAGCTTTTAAATTTAGCTAACAAGTTTTTCATATATAAATCTTCCACGCACCTTTCCTCCAACAGGGATAAATTCTTTTTCATTATAGCCACGCAACATATTTTACCAATTTTGCTCATTTCATCACTGAATGTAGCTAACACAGGTAAATATTGATTCAACCAAGTCGTATTAACACGCCCGCTTTGACCGATGCCAGCGGGAAAGATAACATACTTGACATAGTCATACGATGATTTAGATAATTCTTCCTTCAATTTCTTAACCGAAGAAAAAAAGTGGTTGAATCTCATTTGCTTACTATCTCTGGCCAAACGATCGGCATGATCTTCATCTTTGGAATAAGCCACGCTCTTTTGTGCGTATTCGTTCTCTTCAATGGGGGCGCCGATACCGTATTGTGTTAATAAGGTAGCTACGGTAGGGAGATCAACTTCATCGTTGCATTCCCAAGATGTGATATTTTCAGGTCTTTTCACAATGGCGGAACCTTCAATACCCCTATCACGAGGACATGCATATGATGCACCAGTGCGAGAATATCGAAAACCTGCCAACTCGGCATACGGATAAGCACGAATGACGTCTGCCACCACACCGTAATTCCTGCATGTGACACAATTAGTGGCCACTACTAAACACGTGTTCCGCTTCCTGAACATATTTTCGGACAAGTTCCCGAAAACTAACTTGCACGAGGAGGTTGATGAAGCCATGGCGAGAGTCCACGTCTTGATGTGACAATCCTTCAAGAGATAATGAGCTACCCGAGCTTCCTGCCTTTATCACAATCACCGATTACAAACCAGTTGTGACGAAGCATCAAGTCTCTCTCCCTCCCAGCCATGATTCACACACACACGAATAAACAAGTCTTATCATTCCCTCACGCCAAAGGTCATCCACACAGATCGGTGTGATCTACATCTTTGGAATACAATACTTCAACGAAACACCGTATGTCACACCTGATTATTACTTTCTGACTGAACACCATAAATACAGCCGACAAGGGAAATTGACGTTATTCCATGCCCAAAGTTTATAAGAGTAAGTGCATCAAGTATTTCTCTTGACCGGAACGTCATTCCCCCGTCACTATTCAGTAAGTAGCATATAAAACACTTTCCATTTACTCGAACATATAGTAAATATTAAAAACAGCAATAAGATTCATCTGTATACGGAATAGATATTCATATGAAATAATGTACCCGTTGAAAGAAACAGAATATATAAAACAGTCATTATTTCTCTCTTTCAGATATGGGAAATAACTCCAGTAGCGAACTGTCAGCTGACGAAGTAGCCACTCAGGTCAGACACCATTACTACTATGGTGCTGGAGCCCCCAACACATTTATTAGGAAGGTGAAAACAGGTCATGACCATGAAGCAGGAGCAGAAGAAGAAGTAGCAGGAGATGCAACAACCCCCGCTGACAGCCCACAGCAGTGCAACCCCCCACCAACTCCGCCACCACCCACTACTGAAGGAAACGAGCAACCCGGTGAAGGTATGTAAAACCGATGTGTTATATATTTATTTAATAACAGTTCTTGATTCCATAGAAACACGCACTCTTTTTTCTCCGTTTTCCTGTTTTTGATTTCAAATGGATTGTGGGCATAGTAAAAAAAACACGTATATGATTATTCATAAGGATTTATTGACCACATAAAAGACAGTGTACAAATTCAATACACTAATCACCGTCAGACTGTCTCAGCACACATCCCAATATAACGTCCACGTGTATCCTTATGATAAGGCGAATATTCCGAAAAGCGTTTAAGAGGAAACGACTAAGACGTCTTAGCATTTTATCACCGACGTTCACGGGTGAATGATTCTCACAGCTCATCCTGAAATAAGTAAAAAATAGTTATGTGATTCACAGTGTATGATACATATATAGAATATATCCTTAACAGAATGTAAATGGGGTAATATAAAAATCAAAGAAAAATATGCATTTACCTTAGTTGTTTAAGATGCGGAGACATTCCTTGTATGTAATAGCACGTTTGACCCCCGACCTCCAATGTGAACATTTAAACTTTTTCAAATATATAAAATAATATCCCGTTATCCATTTATCATTGCCTCTCAAACGAGTGAATGAGAATACATTTTGTATTAAGGATAATACTGTTTTCACACCTCGGTGACTCACGCAATGAACAAAAAAACTAACGTAAAGACCGCATTTGTACGATTTATCGGGTTGTATTTGTTTTATTAGTCGATAGAGGCTATATTTGGGATGTGCATATATAAATTTAGAGAAGTCATTCGAATAAACTTTAGGATTTATACCGTAACTATCAAAAAAGATGATATTTCTAGGTGATTTTTCCACGTAAAAACATACCCAATGACCGACAATATTAATATCAGTAGACGAAGATAATGTATTAGATATAAAAACTAAAGGTTTGATTCTATTTTCTGGCAATGTCAATAATCCTACTTCATCCGAAGCGAACACACCTAAATATTTAACCCGGTCACCGAGTGAACCTTTTAAACTTATTTCAATTTCTTTTGTATCCATTCTATTTAACCCCTAACATCACACTGAATAACTCTATCCGCATCCACCGTTAAAATACCCTTGGTATCCCCGAAAAGTAAAATAATGCAAGGGTTAGGTGTAGCCGTACCCAGCCTGATCGATATTCGCAGGTTTGCCGAAATTTCCACTGGCATGGAATCTTCAACATCTTCCACCACAAAATTAAAGCAGTAAATAGCTCTACCATTTTTAAAACTATCATAAGTGATCAGATTATCACCGCCACCCCCTATACTTTTCTGCGTCTCGTGATATAATTGCATGATGGTATTAGGGAAACTGCATTGAATATTATATACAGTATTCCCATTAACGGTAATATGTATATTATTTAAATCGAAAGATTGAAAATATAGGCTATTGGCTGCGTAATCACCTGAAAATGTTTCCATATCAATCATGGCCAATGTGATTTTTTCAGGTATACAACTGTTAAAAGGTTGATCAATTAAAATCGAATTTTCATTTTGCCCAATAACGTATGTCTTGTATAAAGTCTTATCAAATATATATTGTATAGGATTAACTGCTACCGCCTCATTTAAAGCCGACATTGCGTTATAATGTGGGGTAACTCTATCGATCCATAATTTAACCTTTTCTATATTTATCACATTTAAATGTCCGTCTGTGTGGGCACCCATAACCCAGTTATTATTTGCTAATTCGAGCCTAAGCCTCAAGTCAATCGAATCCAGTAAATACATGTCTATAGTCGCTATATCCAAAAGAAGTGGAAAATATGTATGCACGCCCCGCGTTTTAATGTCGCCCATAACTTTCGTCTCCCACCTGCTGGTTTGACCGAAGGTATTGGCAGTAAATTGTCGAGTTACCCCGTGTGTTACATGATAGTCATCATATAAAAATCCCGCCCGACCGGTGGTAGGTAATGCCGAGGGCTTTATCATTTTCAGCATTTTGATATATGATTGATAGTTAAATACAGGACAGGATTCCACCAACTTTTCATTCAAGAAAACAGAAGCGGATTTAAATAATGTATTACTTAGACCATTAACGACAGACACGTGATCATCATCTGCTAATTGCGCGCCGGCCCTATCTATTGTGATATATAATTCTAAAGCTATACTTGACAAATCTAAGAAAGAACCTGCCACCCCATTAATGCGAAATTCTATATATTTATCAGTTAGAATTTGATTTACGGAAATATTGCAAGGTGTAAAATCCAGTCTTTCCTTTGAATTAATTGAAGTTTCAATAATTCTCCGTCTATTAACATTCGGGAACAATTCAGATATACCCGCAATATACGATGAAACAGGAACTTGATTACCAGTTCCGGGTATGTTAGGAACTACGCTAGCCATATTTTGTGTTTATATAATTTGAGATGAAGGGTAGAACGAGTGCGTACCCGTCGAATGTCAATTGATGAATGAGTTACAAAAGATCGTACACGTCCTTATTATATGTACTTCTAGATTTAACGCGTGTATCCTTCCTCTTCCTACGTTTTTTCTTTCCTCCCACACTCGACCGTCTAACTAAACGTTTCACCGTTTTCCTCCGTCTCGTTCTTCTTCTTCTCCTTCCAGTACCGCTTAAAATTCGTTGTCCAGTAGTTTTGAGGGCTCTTATACCATTTCGTTTTAAGGATTCTTTTGAAGGTAAACCGTTGTTTACCATATCAGATAACACAGATCTACCGAATTCATTAACTGAAGGTTTCGCGGCATTAAATAGAAAAGGAAGTACTTTACGTGCAATACCACTTATAGTAGAAAAAATACCACTTCCCCTCCTGCGACCGGGATAGAAAACGGAAATATCCTCAAACCCCGCCCCTCTCCTTAATAAAGGGTCTGATAAAAATAGTTTTTTAAATTCCGCCTCTGAAGGAGGCGCGAATAACACTCTCATTTTACTGTTTATACTATTCCCAAACAATTTAAGTGGAGCTTGATTCACACGTTCTAGTTGACTCGAGGGTGTTACGATCACGAATAAGGAATGCCAAGGGTGAACATCGAATTATATACGTACCTATTCATCTAATTTTCCTCTAGGTTTTATACGGAGCAGGCAAGTAACGCTTGAGTCTTTAGCGAAATGTAAAAGGTGTCCATTTTGATCCGTGATAAGAATAGAAATCTGATCCAAGATGTTCGTGTTCAACAATTTGTAGACTGTATTATGTATTCCTTTTCCTCTACCACTTGCTAAAGTAAAACAGTCCAATATATTGACTAGTCTCCCACCAAAAATCGTCGGTTGAACTATATCCGTATACACATATATATAATCTACCCCACAATTATCAGGTAGAGAATCAAGGGAAGCGTGTTCATTCAATTCACGCCCACCATATATTTCATAACCAGTATTAATATGAAAACCTAATAATTTCGCGGCTTTTCCACTAAATTTTACGTATATACTTTTAACGTCCCCCGGTCTCAGTTTCTCTCTCTTGATACGTGGCATAGTAATTCTCCTTAAATCTTCATCCCAATGAAATATACCGTTACTATTAAAATAATTTATGAAATTATCACCGTAATAAACTTTCAAATAATCATGCACGTCCTTATTAAGAGCTCTCACGAGTCTTTTCATATCCCCCGCTAACATCGCTATTCTCGGTCTGTACAAATATGTATGCCTATCACGTTTATGACGCTCTGTAATAAATTCGAGAGTGAATAAATCATCTTTGGATAATATAGCGTAATAACTCCCTGGGAACATGATCGAAGCTAAACCTACTTCATATTCAACCCCATTAGGTAATAATATAGGTGTAGGTAATCTATTGGCAAATTTCGAAGGTGTATTTTTGGTATACGTGTCTAAACAGCCGAGACTGCTCAAATATATGGTGTGTTCACCAGCCATGTCGGTTAAATACTACGATGGGTATATGTCACGAATGGTATTTATAAGAAAAGTTCGATAGCGTTTTATCTAGGTCTTATATGCAGACTGCATGATACAACCCCATTTTCAGTAAACATTATTTCTTCACCGTTCTGATCCGAGACATCGATGGTAATGTAATCCAATACGTCAATGGTATTTAAAGGTTTATAAATGGCATTATGCGGACCTTTACCACATGCACATCCTAACGTGAAACAGTCTAAGAGATTAACCATTTTATCACCCAAGATGGTAGGTTGAACGATACCCGAATACAGGTAAACGTATTCAACGCCTTGATGGAATATATTTCTACCGCGGTGAGGTCTCAACGCACCCGAACTGTATATTAAATACCTGACTTTTTCATTGAAACCAAACATATTAGCTGCTTTAGCACTGAGTTTAATCGTAATTGAATCAATCATGTCAACTTTGGCCACTCCTGCATCGACATGTGGAATGCTCATTACCTTCGTGTCATCATTCCATGAGAATAAACCGTCCCTGCGGATAGCTCCGCGAATATGCTCACCGTAAAATCCAGATAATTGTTCAATAATTTCCGTATTAAACGCTCTAGTCATGACATTCATATCACCACCCAACAAACCCGAAATGGACTTATAAATATAAGTATAAACGCGTTTTCCAACTGACTCGTTATAGATCACGTTAAATTGAATAGTAAAATCAATGTCTTCTGGTTTAATAGCGTAATATAATTTCGGGAGAATGACTCCCACTAGGCCCACTTCATATTCCACTTCTTTCGGTAATGATATTGGGGCAGCTAACCTATTGGTAAATTTACACGTCCGGTTTTCTGGAAATGTACTTATACATGCTTTGCTATTCACGTATATGATGTGATTGCTACACATGTTGAATGTAGACTGTATGACTAACAATGGGCATCGGGTTTATAAATAATATGTGTACATAAAAACCTCCACGTTCATGTTATACATAAAAACCTCCACGTTCATGATATGTCATGCAGTATTCATGAATTTGTTATCTCACAGATTGCCACGTCATTAAAGAAGATGTCCAAGCCTCTAGCCGCCATGATGAATCATCCTCACCACACTCCGATCCAGGAAAAATATTATTATTATTATTATTATATTATCATTGTTGTTTTTGCAGTTATTATTATTATTATTATTATTATTATTATTATTATTATTATAATACACGTTCACTCCGGTGCTAATTAACACGATCTTTACAGATCCCTTCGCTGAAGACTTCCCATTAGATGAAGATTTGATGGGGAGTAATAATAATGAAGCGTCACGCATTGGTGGAGGGGGATCTGCACTCGCGAGGGAAAGAACGGAGGGTAACAAGGTAGTGAGTACCATTCATTATGCGGCTGCGGTAGGGTCACACATTGACGTGGCAATGAAGCTAAGTAGTAGCATAGCCCGATTACGCGAGGATGTGCTCAGTAACTTCCTTGAAAGAGGTATTCGCTTGGCTATGCTCTACTTGTGTGTTATTATCACCAGTGTGAGGATGCTAGGCGACATGAATGAAAAAAATGCTTTTTATTTATGTACCCCGCCTATCCTCGCTACGATTGACTCGATCTATGACTCCCTGGAGGAGGCTATTGAGTTTATAGCTAATAACTTGGAAGAAAGACTCAACCGTACTGAGGGTTCGGGTTGGTGTATGACCTCGCTGGACAGGGTTGAACTTCATATCACGCGGCGTGAGTTAGTGAATATTAATAACTTCAAGGCGTATCCCAAGGGAGTCCGTGGTAGTGATCAGGTTATCAATATTCAGTCCGGGTACAACTGTGTTATTACAGCATTAGAAGCTTACGTTGTACTCCGGGATAACCCTCCCACACGTATTAACAACCTCCCTCGTGTCTTAATGAGGAGGATGGGGAGGGGGCAATTTAATATCAAACACTCGCCTGCAGATATGCCGTTGACCCATGACTCTTTCAAAACATTAGAAAAGGGGAATAACCTCAACACATATCTGTATAAATTATGTGAATTAGGCATGGGGGGGAAACAGCGGAAAAAACATTGGACGGTACATCTGGCGAGGAAAGGTGGTAACCCCCAAAGCTGTCATTTGGTCACGTTGTTATTAATCACTGACGACCACGTTGCGTTGATTAAGGATATGTTGGCATTCGTGAAGAAGTTCCGACACAGATTCAAGCAGGGGCGGGGGACTGAGCACGCGGGTGGTATGTGTTACAATTGTTTGACTTTGTTTAATAGTCCCACCATCCGCGAGGCACACACTCAGGCCTGTACCGCTCGAACCACTGTCGAATACCCAGAACCCGGTCAATTTAAACAGTTTACTAAAGTTAAAGCTCTGCAGCCAATCTCACACATGGCTTTCCTGGATTTTGAAGCGTATAATATTCAACCGAAGACCGGAGAGGACGATCCGAGAATAGTATCTCGGCAGAAAGCTTTCGCTTACTGCTACGTGATCGTTGACGGTAGAACGGGGGAATATTGTACCCATAGACTAAGTCACGGAGAGAAATGCGTTGATGATTGTTTGCAGAACATGAACCGGGACTGGGCGTTATTGCGCGAACGAATGCGTGCGTATCCTTTACATATGACTCCTGAATCCACCCGTAAGTTTGAAGCGAGCACTCATTGCGAAGGCTGCAACGTCGAATTCAAGGCTGGAGTCACGAAAATGCGACATCACGCTCATTCTGTGGCACGGGATAACTTTCTGTGTGCACTGTGTCAACAGTGTAATTTGAAGATTCAATTTAAGGAGCCGACTTTAACAGTGTTCGTACACAATTTGTCATATGACATCGCCCTGGTCTTGAAAGAGGCGGGGGCTCAACATGATTTTGAAATTCTGAAACGCGAGGGTAGTAAATTTTACTCAGCCAGATCAGGCAATCTGAGATTCGTGGATAGCAACAACGTGATTAGAGGGACCCTTTCTAGTCTCGCCTCGAGTCATATCAAACAGAAAGGTTCCCTCGAAATCGTACGTAAGTTGTTAACCCAGTATTCTCGGGATTGTCTCGATTTAGTTTTGGGTTCGGGTAAACAGTACTACCCTTATGATTATGTGACGGGTTTCAATATCCTGCGAAAGCCTGGCATCCCTTCTCGAGAGTGTTTCGATTCGGAACTTACAGGGGAAACCCTTTCCAGCGAGGACTATGCACACGTGGTCAAGGTTTGGAACGCTGCTAATTGCGCCAATCTTCTAGATTACACCATTTTGTATTTGTTAATGGATGTGGGATTATTAGCAGACGTTTATTTAGCTTGGAGGAAGGCTGCCATGGCGCAATTTGGACTAGACCCCGCCCGTTACCTGACTTCTACCTCTCTCTCGCTCGATGCTTTCCTGTATTCCTCTAAAATTCGTCTCCCCCTCATTTCGAATGGTGAACTCTATCAATTAATTTGTAAAAACATCCGCGGCGGTTTTTGTAGTCTAGTTCGAAGGCAATGTGTAGCTAATAATCCAGAGTTAAATCCCAGTTTTAGGGTAGGTGATCCTCAATCGTATATATTATACGTTGATTTCACCAGTTTGTATCCCACAGTTATGAGTAAATACAAAATGCCCTTGGGTGAAATAACTGAACTTTGCCCTGCCGAATTAGAAAGTTTTGTCGCTAGCGATATTACCGCCATTGATTCACAGGGTGAATACGGTTATTTCATCCTGCTCGATACCAAACCAGTTAGACGGGATGTTGCTCTACAGACGGACGATCTCCCTCTCGCCATTCATCACATGAATGTGACTCACCAGGATCTACCGCCCTATAGTAAAAACCTAATGAATAAATTCAAGGTGAAGCTACCCAAGAAAAATGTTAAGTTGACGGGTACGCATTTACCCATGCGTAATCACTTGATCTGTCTTCCCTTATTACAAACATTGATAAGACTCGGTCTCGAAGTTGATGTAATAAGGAAAGTGTACAAATTCAAACAGGATTTTTATTTGAGGGAATATATTCTGGAGAATGCCGAAAGGCGTGCTAAAGAGACCGATCCGGACAAGAGGAACACCATCAAAATCATAATGAATGGTCTTTTCTGTGTCACTATTAAAAATTCATTGAATTATTCTACCCGAACTGTCGTCACCACCGGTGAAGCCTCTCTCCTCAGGAATGTATCCAAACACACGTACAAGTCTTTGGAAAAACTGGGTAATGACAGGTACATTGTGAACCATTGCAAAGAGTCTGTTATGGCTGAATCCCCGATTTATATCGGTTTCAGTATACTAGACATGGCGAAGGATATGGTGTATCAGTTCTATTACGACGTTCTTCGAAAGCAGTATGGACACCGAGTTCAGCTCCTTTATACCGACACTGACAGCTTGATCTTTTCCCTCGCGACTGATAACCTCAATCGAGAACTGAAGGGTGTGCTCAAACCCTACGTGGATTTGAGTAATTTCCCCAAAACTCACGAATTGTATGATGAGTCACGTAAGGGGAAACTAGGGTTAGTCAAGGTTGAAACGGGAGCTGAACTCATGAGGGAGTTTATCGGCGCTAAACCTAAAGTTTATTCGTATCTGACGGAAACTAGTCGTAGTAACACCTTGAAAGGAGTACAAAGGTGCCGGCAAAAGACCATTCCGCATGACCAGTATCGAGCTGTAATCGAAAAGAATGAGATTACTTATACTCGTGTGCACAATTTGCAAAGGGTAGGAGGTACGATGTGTCATACGAGCCAGCGAAAGGTATCTCTCTGTCCTTTAGAGGACAAGAGATATTATGTGACACCTTATAAATCGTTGGCGTATGGACATCCAGACATTGGGGTGGAGGAGGGTATGGCGGGGGAGGGGGAGGGGGAGGAGGAAGAGGAGATAGAGAGGGCAGTGGCGGTGCCAGCAGTAGCGGCAATCTCTCCCGCTCCTAGCACCTCGAGAATTCCTCCGACCCTACATCCATCACATCATTTCCCGCGGGTGAAAGGATGTTCAAAACGTCGAAGAGAGAATAGTAAAATATACAATGTTAATTCCTCTCTCTCTTCGGCGTCTTTGACTTCTCCTCGACAGGAAATGGTTTCAGCCTCTCCTCCAGTTAAACGGAGGCGTATCACACCTTGACCGGGTGTCATAGTTTGTATATTTTACTATATATTTTATCCTATATTCATATATTTTAATATATTATATTGTATATAATATATTCATATACACAGTTGGTTTTTTATATTTTTAAATTATTAAATTGTATTTTTATTGTAGGTTGCATTTTTACTGTACATTGTATTTTGATATTGTAGGAAAAACCTGTATATGTTTCATTATGAAAATTAAACAAATATTATTGCCGTCAACTTCCATTCACCCTAATTATTATTATTAAGGCTTGTATATAAAAGGAGCGTGTAAAGTATACAACTTTAGTCTTGAACGCGCTAACATCATGGCTGCGGCAGGTCCCTTCCCTGGGCAGTTGTTAGACCCGTTCGCTAATCCCGCTCGTATTATCATCGCGGGGTTTAGTAACAGTGGCAAGTCCGTCCTTTGTCAAAAAATCATTGAACTCTATGAAACGCGTTTCCAATACATTTTATATTGCGGGGTATCTGAACACCCCCTTGAAATGCATCCCTCAATAGGTCCCAAATTTAAAGTATCCAAAGAAATTTTAAATCCCTTTGATTACGCTGAAAAGGGGGAGACAGAGGTTAATAAAGGTCTATTATTCATACTCGACGATTGTTTCCTCGAGGCTAGTGATAATAAATTTGTCACTAACGCCTTCACAGCGGGACGTCATTCATCTATTTCAGTTATATTCATAACGCAGAATATGTTTCATTCGGGCAAGTTTAGTAGAAGTATAAGCCTGAATTGTTCACATTATATTCTAATGAAAAATCGTGATTTTAGTCAAATTGAAACTCTAGGTCGGCAGTTATTCGGCCGTCAAAAAGCTTCAGCCTTTTCGGACATATATAAAAAGGCCCTATCACGTAACCGCTACGGTTATTTGTTAGTAGACTTCGCTCCGTCAACACCTGAACTGTTACAGCTCCGAACTAATATTCTGGGTGAAACGGAATATCAAATAGCTTACCAATATGGATAAAGAACGGATAAAACTGCTAAAAACTTTGTACGGAGATGCACGGGGTGTGGGTAGTTTCAGCGGGGTGGACTCTTTATTCAGGGTAGCGAAAAATCTGGATAGCCAAATTACACGTGAAAATGTTAAAGAATTCTTGCGTGGACAAAAGTCTTACACACTGCATAAAGTCACTCGAAAAAAATTCCCCAGAAGAAAAATCATGTCACCCAAACCGCGAGTAATAGCGAGCACCGATTTAGCCGATATGTCCAAATTAGCTCGGTATAATAATGGGTTTAAATATTTGCTGGTCTTTATTGACGTGTTTTCCAGATATCTACAAATTGTTCCCTTGAAAAAGAAGGATGGTGTTACTATGCGTCGCGCTTTGAAGAAGGTTATCGAATCTACCGAATTTTCGGGAATTTCACGTTTGAATAGTGATGAGGGTAGAGAATATTATAACAAACATGTCAGAGAATATTTAGATAGTAAAAATATAAAATTATATAGCGTTTATTCGAGAGAAATCAAATCCTCTATAGCTGAAAGAGTCATAAGGACTATTAAAAGTCGGATATATAGATATCTCACACATAAGAATACCTTAAAATACATTAACGTCTTGCGTGACATTGTTCAGAGTTACAACCACAACCCCCATAGGAGTTTGGGTCGCACCCCGCAAGAGGTTCACGCATTAACGGCTAGAGATGACATTGAACGTCAATTCTCGTGTATGTATAAAAAGGCTGTTCTCGTTAATCCTCCCACCATTTCGCTCTTGAATGTTGGAGACGTTGTACGCATTGCCGATGAGCGTCGGAACGCAATTTTTAGGAGGGGATACACAATTCAAAATACTCTAGAAATTTTTAAAATCCGAAAAGTGGATACATCGCAAAATCCAGTCGTATACTTCTTGGAAGATTTAGCGGGTGAAGAAATAAAGGGTGCATTTTATCGTGAAGAATTAATTCCCACAAATCTACCAGAAACGTATGATATCACTATTCTGGGAAGGAGGAAGAAAAATAATAAAACTCAATATTACGTTCATTGGAAAGGTTATCCGAGACAATTCAATTCCTGGGTTGATGAATCTCAAATTGAACGGATATGAACCGTAAGCAGCCTTTAATACGTAAAAATAAAAACTTTATTTTATTCATCTCTGGTTTATCACCCAGTGAAAGAAGTAAAGTCATTCCCATCTTAAACGGTGGTTTGGTGGCTACGCTCTCGGAAATTTTTAGAAATTTTCTTTGTGGTAATCTAACTCAAGATAAGAAGTTTATTAAACACTTAAGAAATTGTAGACGAGAAATTCATCTTGTGTCCTTGAAAACAACGTCCATATCTAAGAAGAAAAATATACTGAAAAGTCGTAAAGGGGGAGCTATTCTATCAGCGTTATTGCCTATTGCAGCGAGTTTGGTAGGAAGTCTTTTTAATTGAAAATGAAGGAGTTTTACGTTATCCCTGCCATTACCTACGAGAGGTTAATGAATAGAAAAGAGGTTTGTGATGGTGATATTAATAACCTGGAGGGTATTGGCAAGTTGGATACGACAGCTGTTAGTAGTAGCGGACACGTCCCTCTTAATATCCAAAAACTGTCTGTGCCAGCTATATCGCTCACGGGACCTCCTCTTCCTCCTCCTCCTCCTCCTCCTATAGAAAGTGTAGGTGCAGTGACTGGAGGGGAGGTGGTAAACGCCCCGATTACGTTGAAAACAATTAAAGGGGACATGACTCGCAAAAAAAGCAATCCCGATTTAACAGGTATTATTCCAATATTTTTTAAAGAACCTCAAAAGTCATATGTTACGGCTTTTGTTAAGCACTTACAAGATTCTAACACGGTTGAATGGAATGAAGAAGGAGATTTAACTCATCCACTCGCAGGTTGTAATATTTTAGATATAGCTCGAGAATTTCAAGGGAATAAAAAAACCCACGTTGATAATATTTCGAATTATCACTACTTCATAGAAATGGCCGGGGTTAAAGATTGGATGTTAAGGAATATAGCCATTAAAAAACAAATCGAAACGTGGCGAAATATGGGGAAAAAGGGAGGAGGAGGAGGAGGAGGAGGAGGGGGAGGAGGAGGGGGAGGGAAAAACAAGGTGGCGATTGTGAGGAAGAAACGAAACAGAAGCATGGTGGATGCGTGGGTGGCTTATTAACATTTTAGGAACAATGATGCCGGAGCTGTTTAGTCACGTGATACTGATTTTGATAAAATGAGTCATATGTGTGGATGACTTTGGCATGGGGGAATGATAAGACTTGTTTATTCGTGTGAGCTTGAATCATGGCTGGGAGTGATACTGATTTTGATAAAATGAGTCATATGTGTGGATGACCTTTGGCGTGAGGGAATGATAAGACTTGTTTATTCGTGTGTGTGTGAATCATGGCTGGGAGGGAGAGAGACTTGATGCTTCGTCACAACTGGTTTGTAATCGGTGATTGTGATAAAGGCAGGGAGCTCGGGTAGCTCATTATCTCTTGAAGGATTGTCACACCAAGACGTGGACTCTCGCCACGGCTTCATCAACCTCCTCGTGCAAGTTAGTTTTCGGGAACTTGTCCGAAAATATGTTCAGGAAGCGGAACACGTGTTTAGTAGTGGCCACTAATTGTGTCACATGCAGGAATTACGGTGTGGTGGCAGACGTCATTCGTGCTTATACGTATGCCGAGTTGGCAGGTTTTCGATATTCTCGCACTGGTGCATCATATGCATGTCCTCGTGATAGGGGTATTGAAGGTTCCGCCATTGTGAAAAGACCTGAAAATATCACATCTTGGGAATGCAACGATGAAGTTGATCTCCCTACCGTAGCTACCTTATTAACACAATACGGTATCGGCGCCCCCATTGAAGAGAACGAATACGCACAAAAGAGCGTGGCTTATTCCAAAGATGAAGATCATGCCGATCGTTTGGCCAGAGATAGTAAGCAGATGAGATTCAACCACTTTTTTTCTTCGGTCAAGAAATTGAAGGAAGAATTATCTAAATCATCGTATGACTATGTCAAGTATGTTATCTTTCCCGCTGGCATCGGTCAAAGCGGGCGTGTTAATACGACTTGGTTGAATCAATATTTACCTGTGTTAGCTACATTCAGTGATGAAATGAGCAAAATTGGTAAAATATGTTGCGTGGCTATAATGAAAAAGAATTTATCCCTGTTGGAGGAAAGGTGCGTGGAAGATTTATATATGAAAAACTTGTTAGCTAAATTTAAAAGCTTTGAGGTGTTAGATGAAACGTCGTCTTTGATAAACGGTCGGGAAAGTGCTGGAGTAGATGTATGTGGCATATACTGAGGCTGTGATGTGAGGGAACAGGTTAGAAAATATTTAGTAGCCGTGTGTTTCGTTGAAGTATTGTTTTTGGAAAAGCGAATGCGTATATTATCGCGTTCGTGTTTGTATATACAGTTTTTTTTCTAATGTATGTATTTGTATGGAATATTAATTCATTCCCCTGTATTTAGCATTGGTTACAAATATAAAATAACAATTCCGTCTGTCATTTGATTTTTCATTTAACCTCTTTCAAACTCGGTATTAATAAATAAACAAAACTGAAATTCCGTCTGTCATTTGATTTTTCATTTAACCTCTTTCAAACTCGGTATTAATAAATAAACAAATTGAAGTGTTTGCCTTTAAACTTGTGTAGTGTATGGAGATTATGACTCAAATTCTATGATAGATAAAATTTCACGTGAGGGTGAAGTCAGCTTGGCAAATATGGCGATAAGGTCAGGTTTCATCCGTGTGTCGGTTATTGGGGGAGATATCAAATTGATAAATATATGTCTCACATGAGGTTGAAGTCAGTCGCCAAATATCCTTTTATCATGATACTCCGAATATCTAAGCAAAATGTAACGGCTGAGAGAGAGAGAGAGAGAGAGAGAGAGAGAGAGAGAGAGAGAGAGAGAGAGAGAGAGAGAGAGAGAGAGAGAGAGAGAGAAGTTGATAGAGGCTACATTCGCGATGTGCATATATTAATTTAGAGATTTTATATGAGGAGGAGGTAAACGTCCCGGTTACGTTGAAAACAATTAAAGGGGACATGAGTCGCAAAAAGCAGTGAACTGAGTCTATTTGGGGTTGGGGTGGGGTGGTTTTATTCCCGTAGAGTTACGTGACGTCACGGGGGCATAAGCGTGGAGTCGATTTGGGGTCGGGGTGGGGTGGTTTTATTCCCGTAGAGTTACGTGACGTCACGGGGGCATAAGCGTGGAGTCGATTTGGGGTCGGGGTGGGGTGGTTTTATTCCCGTAGAGTTACGTGACGTCACGGGGGCATAAGCGTGGAGTCGATTTGGGGTCGGGGGTTCAAATGAAGGGTTTCCCATAGAGTTACGTGACGTCACGGGGGTTAGGAATGGAGTCAATTTGGGGTCAGGGGTTGGAAGGATGGTTTTATTCCTGTAGAGTTACGTGACGTCACGGGGGGTAGGAAAGGTGGAGTCAATTTGGGGTAGGGGGTTGGAAGGATGGTTTTATTCCCGTAGAGTTACGTGGCGTCACAGGAAGTAGAAAAGTGGTGGAGTCAATTTGGGGTCAGGGGTTGAATTGGTGGTTTTATTCCCGTAGAGTTACGTGACGTCACGGGGGGTGCGGCAAAGTGGAGCCAGGTTGGGGTCGGGGGATTGAAATGTTGGTTTTATTCCCGTAGAGTTACAGGTGGCCACGCCCCCAAAAAGTGGAGTCAATTTGAGGTCAGAGGTTGAATTGGTGGTTTTATTCCCGTAGAGTTACATGACGTCACGGGGGGTGCGGCAAAGTGGAGCCAGGTTGGGGTCGGGGGGTTGAAATGTTGGTTTTATTCCCGTAGAGTTACAGGTGGCCACGCCCCCAAAAAGTGGAGTCAATTTGAGGTCAGGGGTTGAATTGGTGGTTTTATTCCCGTAGAGTTGCGTGACGTCACGGGGGTGCAGAAAAGTGGAGCCAGGTTGGGGTCGGGGGGTTGAAATGTTAGTTTTATTCCCGTAGAGTTACAGGTGGCCACGCCCCCAAAAAGTGGAGTCAATTTGAGGTCAGGGGTTGAATTGGTGGTTTTATTCCCGTAGAGTTGCGTGACGTCACGGGGGTGCAGAAAAGTGGTTTCATTCCCGTAGAGTTACAGGTGTCCACGCACCCACTCCCTTTTTCGACCTCATGTACGTACATGAGCTTATAAGACAAGTGGAGTCAGGGGTGGCAACACCCCCTTTTGCACCTCATGTACATATATTAGTTCATGTACGTACATGAGCTTATAAGACATGCGGAGTCCATTTGGGGTCACGGGTGGCCACGCCCCCCCCCCTAATATGAGCTCATGTACGTACATGAGCTTATAATACAACTGGAGTCGATTTGGGGTCAGGGGTGGCCACGCCCACCAGAATAGTGGAGTCTATTTGGGGTCTGGGGAGGCCACACCCCCTTTTTAGGCCTCATGTACGTATATGAGCTTATCAGGAGGGGGGAGGGACTAGCCACGCCCCCTTTTGGGGGTTGGGGCCGTTGCTCCGCCCCTTTTTAGGCCTCACGTACGTACATGAGCTTATCAGGAGGGGGGGGAAGGGGGGGGGGGTTGCCACGCCCCCTTCGCGGGCGGGGTTAGAAAAGTGGAGTCTATATGGGGTTTTTTCCTCTACTTATATATATATATATATATATATATATATATATATATATATATATATATATATATATATATATATATATATATATATATATATATATATGTGTGTGTGTGTGTGTGTGTGTGTGTGTGTGTTTTGTCGGTTTCAGAGATATGTATTAACTCCTTCTAAAGTATACATTATGTATAAGAACCTTCGTATCGAGTATCACCAATTTAATTGCATGTAGAATCTTTCTATAACGAAATGAATGGTCAGACATTTTCCTGAAAATAAACAATTATGGGACTAATTCAATACAGAAGTTTATCTTTAATAACTGTTTTTAATGGGATAAAATAACTTAATTTAGACTCTCTCACTCTCTGATAAGACTGCTATAAGAATAATAATGCGATTAAGGAAATGTATAAAGATTAAATAACCTTTACCAATGTGTTTTCGAATTTTGTGAAAGATAAGTGCTTACAGCGCTTGCCTTTCATTCAAAAGAGAAAATATCTCATTCAGTGAACATAAAAAATAATATATATATAGGCTATATACATATATATGCATATACATATACTGTATATACATACATCATATACATATGTATGAAAAACACAGACGTGTCAGCCGTCTATATAATATATAAGCAGAAGATCGTCAACGGCTCACTTCTAATACTCCGGTCTGTGACCTGACTATTTTTATAGGCCTATAAGTCCGGCCACTGCACTGTCGCCTCTTTGTGACCTTCCAACCTCTATCCTTCCTCTTTCCTTCGGGGCGTTTATCAACTTCGTTAATCTTTCCTGCGTGTTTATTTATCTCTCTCTCTCTCTCTCTCTTTGACACGTATGTAGAATCCTTCAGAAGTTCAAGCGAAGTAATATTATTCTCGTTGTATTTTGATCATTCATTTACATTTTTATCCATTTATTCATTAAATTTTTAATTTATTTTGACTTTTCTAATAATTGATCTCTTGTTCTTTCTGTATTCCCGATTACCTTCTGTTCCTTCTTTCTTTCTAATGAACATCATAATATCATTCTTTGGGAGCTTCAATTTCAAGTCAGTGGCCCCTTTGGTTGGGGGCTTTTTGTTCCATATGAATGGGTTTCGCCTTCTGAATAATAATAATAATAATAATAATAATAATAATAATAATAATAATAATAATAATAATAATAATAATAATAATGTTCCATATGAATAGGGTTCATCTTCTAAATATATAATAATAATAATAATAATAATAATAATAATAATAATAATAATAATAATAATAATAATAATATATAATAATAATAAAGTCTGTGGTTTTGTCAGCGATACGAAATACGAAATTCATTTTGTCTCAGTCCAGTCTATGATACTTTCCCAACAATCCCCCCCCCCCAACACACACACACACACATAGCCTATATATATATATATATATATATATATATATATATATATATATATATATATATATATATATATATACATACACACAAAGAACCCGCTACCTACGCAACAATATGTTGGGGTTCAGTGACAGCCAGTGAGAACTATATTGTAAAAGAAACAACATATTATGTGCCATCATGTTCTTCCCCAGTTAGAGCATCAGTGCAGGTTTCACGAAGCAAAGATTTCTTGAATTCATACACAAAGAAGCAGCTGCTTACACGACAGACAATATGTTGGAGCTCTGTACCCTTGGAGGTGGCTCTCTCTCTCTCTCTCTCTCTCTCTCTCTCTCTCTCTCTCTCTCTCTCTCTCTCTCTCTCAACCCTTTCCATTTTAAGACCTCTGTGCTTTACAGTCAAGCAGTCTTGATGAGCCTTGGCATAAATAAAATATAAGAAAAGCCAAAAAAAAAAACTAACTTTTCACAAGAATGCCAGCGAGCTTGTAATTAATGGTAATTATGTAAACAATGTAAAAAAAAAACATAAAATTAATTTACACGACTTAATATTAATCAGTCCTCAAAGGGGAGAGAGAGAGAGAGAGAGAGAGAGAGAGAGAGAGAGAGAGAGAGAGAGAGAGAGAGTGAGAGAGAGAGAATATGTCTTCCTGCGTGATAATAACTTATCGTTTCCCTAAGAAGCGCTGTCTCTGAACTCTGTTGTTTATGAGGGAAGGAAACCAGGAAATGCCACAGTGGATTAGAAAAGGTCAAGGTTAAGGTCGAAGGAAGAAAAGGGTTCAAGGCTTTCGAGAAACGGAAATATGTCAGCAGGCCTACAACTATAAGATGGATAGATAGATAGATAGACCTAATAAATATTTATCGTCTTGTATAATAATAATAATAATAATAATAATAATAATAATAATAATAATAATAATAATAATAATAATAATAATAATAATAATATGTGTGATCATGACTTAAAGTGATTTTAATGTACTGTAACTACAGTGTCAAAGTCCCCAGAATACTCCAGAATACCCCTGATTTCCCAGAATACCACTGAATATCCAGAATACCCCATGATACCACTGAATATCCAGAATACCTCAGAATACCACCAAATACCCAGAATACTTGAGAATATCAATGAATACCCAGAATACTCCACAGAACCACTGAATACCCAGAATAAAACAACTGAATACTCAGAATATTCCAGAATATCAAAGAATACCCAGAATTCCCCAGAATACCCCTGAATACCCAGAATGCCTGAGAATACCAAAAATGCCCCAGAATACCCCTGAATACTCAGAATACCCCTGAATACCCAGAATGCCCCGGAATACCTCTGAATACCCAGAATGTCCCAGAATACCCAGAATACCAAGAATGCCCAGAATGTCCCAGAATACCCAAAATGCCCCAGAATACCAGGAATGCCCAAAATATCCAAGAATGCCCCAGAATATCCCTGAATACCCAGAACACCCCTGAATACCCAGAATGCCCCAGAATATTCCTGAATACCCAGAATGCCCCAGAACACCCCTGAATACCCAGAATGCCCCAGAATACCACTGAATACCCAGAATGCCCCAGAATACCCAGAATGCCCCTGAATACCACTGAATACTGAGAATGCCCCAGAATACCCAGAGTGCCTAAGAATGCCCCAGAATACCACTGAATACCCAGAATACCAATGAATACCCAGAATGCCCCAGAATACCACCAAATACCCAGAATGCCCCTGAATACCCAGAATGCCCCAGAATACCCAAGAATGCCCCTGAATACCCCCAGATACCCAAAATGCCCCAGAAAACTCAGAATGTCCTAGAATATCCCAGAATGCCCCTGAATACCAAGAATGCCTCAGAATACCAAGAATGCCCCAGAATACCAAGAATGCCCAAAATACCCATGAATGCCCCAGAATATCCAGAATGCCCCAGAATATTCCTGAATACCCAGAATGCCCCAGAACACCCTGAATACCCAGAATGCCCCAGAATACCCAGAATGCCCCTGAATACTGAGAATGCCCCAGAATACCCAGAGTGCCTAAGCATGCCCCAGAATACCACTGAATACCCAGAATACCAATGAATACCCAGAATGCCCCAGAATACCACTGAATACCCAGAATGCCCCAGAATACCCAAAATACCCAAGAATGCCCCTGATACCCAGAATGCCCCCAGATACCCAGAATGTCCCAGAAAACCCAGAATGTCCTAGAATATCCCTGAATGCCCAGAATGCCCCTGAATACCCAGAATGCCCCAGAATACTGAGAATGCCCTAGAATACTACTGAATACCCAGAATGCCTGTGAATACCCAGAATGCCACAGAATACCCAGGAATATTCAGAATGCTCCAGAATACCCCTGAATATCCAGAATACCCAGAATGCCCCAGAATACCAATGAATATCCAGAATACCCATAATGCCCCTGAATACCCAGAATGCCCCAGAATACCAATGAATATCCAGAATACCCATAATGCCCCTGAATACCCAGAATGCCCCAGAATACCAATGAATATCCAGAATACCACTGAATACCAAAGAATACCTGGAAAGTGAAGTGAAATGGAAAAAAGCGAAGTTAGACAGACAGAGAGACAGACAGTGAGAGAGACAGAGAGAGAGAGAGACAGACACTGCATAAAGAGAGAACGTCTGATGGCAACACTGCCCTCAGGGGAAAATAGAGGCGATAACATAAAAAGAAGTTATAGAAAAAAGTGACCTCGTTATGGCAAGAGCAAAGGGTTTGGGAAGGGGGGGGGGGTTTGTGATGGATCCAATATTCAGTATACAATAATTATGATTTTTATCATTATTATTATTCATTAAATGCAAAATAATATTATAATAATAATAATAATAATAACAACAACAACAGACAGGCAGACAGGAGGCGGGGGAAGGGGGCTGGGGGTCCGCTAATCCCTCGGGAGTTGACCTGAGAATTAAGGGACAAACAGACCCAATGGGGAGAGAGAGAGAGAGAGAGAGAGAGAGAGAGAGAGAGAGAGAGAGAGAGAGAGAGAGAGAGAGAGAGAATACTTCCACCAAATCTGTGGTTGAGGATTGCCTACGATACTCTTATGTAAAATTAGTTTAATGTGTCATGTTTAATAATGATAATAATGATAATAATGGAGAGAGAGAGAGAGAGAGAGAGAGAGAGAGAGAGAGAGAGAGAGAGAGAGAGAGAGAGAGAGAGAGAGAGAGAGAGAGAGTGCGTGTGTGAACGTGAGGCCCAAAGGCTGACATGCCCACTTCAAATTGGCATTTACTGTGGGTGGCGAGGAGTCTGAATTGTTAAGCCACGAAAATCCACCATTACAATAATGAGGCAAAATCCCAGATCGAAGTCACCTCCGTACTGACAAAACTCAGGCGCATTTCACGTTCAAAAAAGGCATCAATCAATGAAGCTTTAATTAAGTCAAGTCTATGCAAGGGAAATACTCATTATAAACTAAACTAAAAAAAAAAAAAAAAAAAACTGACGCCTTTACGAGACAGCCTCCTGTCAAACCACAATGATTCTGCTTATTAAATGGAATGACATAAACATTCCCGAATGTCCTTTCCAATATCAAAAATGACTTCCGTGATATGACCTAAATGCTGCTCATCTCAAATGTGGCGCCACAAAAGACAAACAGAGGCAGATTTTTGGTAACATTTAAAAGTTGCCCAAAAGACTCCAGCTATAAAGCAGCCATTTCTGCCATGAAGAACCATTTGGGGTTTTTCATGCACAAATGGCTTGTAGGAAATGACAGCAGGGCACTAAAAGAACCTCAAAATACCCAGTGTAACGTCACCTATTGTATATATATATATATATATATATGACTTTTTTTATCACATCACCGTGATTCATATTCAATCAGTAAGCTACAAACGTCCTTTAATATCCAATTCGCTCTCTCTACCTCGAAATAATATATTTTCATATATGTTACCGAAGGGGAATTTTTTTAGTTGATAATAAATTCGTCGTCTCTGGGCTCGAACCAGCGAAGACAAGAACTCAGGACTACAGTGAACGCATTTTAACCCGCAAGAGATATTAAAGGACGTTTGTAGCTTACTGATTGATTATATATATATATATATATATATATATATATATATATATATATATATATATATATATATATATATATATATATATATATATATATATATATATATATATATATATATATATATATATATATATACAGAGAGAGAGAGAGAGAGACAGACAGACAGACAGAGAGAAAGGGGTGTTTACTGGTTACAATTTGGCCGTATTAGCTTTGGAGTGGGGGGGGGGGCCGGTATTTAAAGAGCTGCTTTTTTCAAAAACGTAGGTTACAGCTTCATCTCGTGTATTGGCAGCTTATAAAATAATACCAAATTACTTCCTGCAAAAGGCATAACAAAAATAAATGAATATATATAATAATAAGTTACTCATATGAGAGAGGTTCATCATCCTTTGGTAAAGGCCTCGGAGCCGCGGATGACACATGCTTCCTTCCACACTTCTAGAGACATACTGCCTCATTCAGTGCACAGTGCACTGTAGAAGGACTAAGAAGGTCAAGGCGGGAAAGCGAAGCTGCTCACGGAGTCACGTGACTCGGGTCTGGGAGCCTTCTCTCTCTCTCTCTCTCTCTCTCTTATCTTCGGTGGCGAGCGTCTAGCTCTGAGAATTTGAACTCGATTCGAGAAATTAGTTAAGGTATTATTATTATTATTATTACTATTATTCAAAACATAAATAAACGAATAAATTACGATTAATTACTTCTTGCTTGAGGGAGCTCTCTCTCTCTCTCTATTGGAACTAATGTCTATAAGAATACTAAAACGACTAAGATACATCGAATAAATGTAAGGAAGCGCAAGGAGAAATAATAATAATAATAATAATAATAATAATAATAATAATAATAATAATAATAATAATAATAAACCGTTAAAATCGACACCAACATATAAACATGGCTGACACTTGCATTCGTATCCTTGCAAAAAAAAAATTGAAAAAATAAAATCGTTATTCATTTCACGTATCTTTTTAAGATTTTGAAATCCAAAAGAAATTTTGTAATAAATGATGAAAATTCATATTTTATTTCATTTAAAACAATTTTTGATATCACATAACCTCGTTAATATATATATATATATATATATATATATATATATATATATATATATATATATATATATATATATATATATATATATATATATATATATATATATATATATATATATATATATATATATATATATATATATATATATATGAAGTCATTTTATCTCGGTTTGTCGAAGGATCCAGACGCGCTGTGTCTCGCGTAAGAGAGAGAGAGAGAGAGAGAGAGAGAGAGAGAGAGAGAGAGAGAGAGAGAGAGAGAGAGAGAGAGAGAGAGAGAGAAAATAGACAGCTTGATAAACATTTGTAAGATTGCTTATGAAATCGCAATTCACGTCTTTTTTTATAAAAAAAAAAAAAAGCTTTATGGCTTATATACTGTATTACAATCCTTCAATGCGTCACAAACATATCTCATTGTAATTGAGAAACAAGCTGATATATATTTTTGTGATAGACTGAGATGGCCTTATGCCAGCACGGCTTCTTGGCCTCTCCCGTACACATCATTTGAGGACATGAACGTCAAAACCCTTTTGAAATTAGAGGATAATTTATACTCTAATCATTAACACTTATATCGAATTTAACTTTATTATTATTATTACTATATTATTATTATTATTACTGACGTTATTTCAGTCTGCTTTTTTTCCTTTGAAATCCTGTGCGCGTGACAACTGCGTTCGTGCGCAATGCTTCAACCGACTCCAACTTAACGGAAGGAGTGACCCTTGCACTCGTTGTAAGTGCAAGTGATGGGGAATAAAGTTACTTGCACTTAATCTAAGTGCTAATGACTATAAAAAATGAGGGGTTGCCTTGTGTTACGGTTAGTAGACTACATCTGAAGACGAAGGCAAAGCCAACCCAGCAATCTGCACAATAAAACCGGTTGCGTCAAGACGGTCTGAAGTCCATTTGAATTTGGAACCGTTCTTTAAAGCTCCCCCCCCCCTCCCAACCGTCACTCACAAACACCTAGGAATACACTGGTCTACACACACACACACACACTAGGAATGTACTGGTCTACACACCCACACATTATGTTAGACGTATTTAAACCAGTCTCTCGTTTTGTAGTTTATTAATGTTAAAATATATTATGATCCAAATGATTCTTCTCTCTCTCTCTCTCTTCTGGGTCAAACCTTTACATTTCAAGACTGCATAAGAAAAGGCGCCCCCCCCCACACAAAAAAAACTACAATTTTCCAAAGCAATGCCAAAGAGCCTCAAAATTTAGTGAAAATTATGTAAATAATGTAAAAAAAAAGTCCAAAGTCAATTTACACGACTTAATATTTTCAGTCCTCAAAGGAGAGAGAGAGAGAGAGAGAGAGAGAGAGAGAGAGAGAGAGAGAGAGAGAGAGAGTCAGTTTGAGTGTGTGTGATCTTGAGGCCCAAACGCTGAAATGACCACGTGGAGTCAAGCCACGAAAATCCACCATGACAATAATCAGGAAAAAGCCCAGATCTAACCCACCTCAGTAGATCAGCTGAGGCACCTTTCACGTTCAAGAAAGCCATCAATCAGTCAATGAAGCTTTCTTGAAATGAAGACCAGGCAAGGAAACACTCACTCAACTAACTAGAAAAAAAAAGAAAAAACTGAGGCCTTTATCATTATTATGCAGCTCCTTCCTTCCTTCCTGTCACACCATGATAATTCTACGAAAAGGAATGATGTCAGCATCCCCGAATGTCCCTTCCAAATCAAAAACCACTTCCGGGATATGACCTCAATCCTCCTCATCTCAAATGTGGCACCAAAACAGACAAAAAGAGCCAAATCTTTGGTAACATTTAAAAGTTGCCCAAAAGACTCCAGCTTGCAATCATTTCTGCCCGAAGAACCATTTGGGGTTTTTCGTGCGCAAATGGCTGGGAGGAAATGACAGCTGCAGGCCTCTCTCTAGAACAACCTCCAAAATACCTCCCCTAACGTCCCCTACTACTGTACATCTGGGGGTGTTTAGTGGTTACAGTTGTGCCCTTCCATAATATTAGCTTTGGAGTCGATTCCAGAGTAAGGACAATGAAGAAGAGCTCCTCTTTTCAAAAACGCAGGTTACAATTTCGTATCGTGTATTGGCGAATTATAAAATATTACCATATTATTTCCTACAAAAGGCAGAACAAAAATAATTGAATATATAATAAAGACACTCAAATGAGTGAGGTTCCTCCTCCTCCTTCATAAAAGGCCTCAGCAGAGCCGGAGTAGGCGCGTCTTACGCACCACACCTTCCTATAGACACTGAAGTCTGAAGACAGACACAGGTCGTGCTGATATGAGGTTGATAAGGCGACTGAAGCCTCAATCGCAGCGTCATGTCATCACTATAAATGGCGCGATAGGAAGCAAACGAGCATCGGAATCCGCGACGCCATAAGGAATCAAAGTCTATTCCGAAAACTTGAATGAATAGAATCGAAGTCTATAATGGAGGATAAAAAGAATTCAATACTAAACACGATCATAACATTGCGATATTTATTAAAACCGAGCAATGAATTATAAAAGATAAATACGATCTCGAAGGCTTCCTCTCTTGAGCGTCAATTCCTCCAGTTTTCTTTCGTTGGCTTCGTCATATATACATTTTACGCGTCATACATTTCATACATTAATTACGTTGTCAAATAACGATACGGATATACATTTAACTCATAAAATACAGGAAAGCTCATAAAAGGCAATAAATGAACGTAGGTAGATTCCAAAATATGTAAATATAAATTATCAGCTAATGACTACACAAATATAGGCCTAAGTGACATTACAATGCTTACGAATTATACCCAACACTTTAATTGCACTCAACACTTTATAATGAAGCAGTGAATGAACATATGTGGCACATAGACTATACAATGTATAAAAAATGAGACAATTATTACACAAATAGACTGCATAAATAGGCCTAAATGTTATACTCAGCACTTCTCTCTCTCTCTCTCTCTCTCTCTCTCTCTCTCTCTCTCTCTCTCTCTCTCTCTCTATATATATATATATATATATATATATATATATATATATATATATATATATATATATATATATATATATATATTAATCAAAATAATATCCACTAATGATAGAAAAACCGTTTCTTCGACTTATTTGAAACCACACAAAAGGCGTCTTACAATAAAAATGGCGTCTCCTCTAGACTTCACGTTACACACATTGCAGGAGGAGGAGGAGGGGCGGGGGAGGAGGTGGAGGAGAAGGAGTTAAGATTCCACCTCAACCCTTTCCTCCTCCTACAGCGTGGATTACCTCCGTCTTTCCCTGTGGGGAGGACCCCCTCCCCCCCTCCCTTCCCCTTACAGAGCAACTTGCCGGAGGGTTACGCGGAAACTTTCTCCTTTTATTATTATTATTATTATTATTGTTATTATTATTATTATTATTAAGGGTAAATAAATGTCTGACTTAAACTACAGGGCTCGGGGTCCGTGGAGGAGAGGGTAGGCACCCCCCTGCTGGACCCCACTGGCCTTCAATCTCCGATTTCGAACCCTGATTTTCGGACCTCCAAGCTCGAACCTCGAATTTCGAACCCCGATTTCCAGACCTCAAAGATCGAACCTCGAATTTCGAACCGTGTTTTTCAGACAACCTCGAATTTCGAACCCCGTTTTTCAGACCTCAAAGATCGAACTTCGAACCCCGATTTTCAGACCTCAAAGATCGAACTTCGAACCCCGATTTTCAGACCTCCAAGCTCGTACCTCGAATTTCGAACCCCGTTTTTCAGACCTCCAAGCTCGAACCTCAAATCCTGAACACCAATTTTCAGACCTCAAAGATCGAACCTCGAATTTCGAACCCAAATTTTCAGACCTCCAAGCTCGAATCTCTTCGAACCCCGATTTTCAGACCTCAAAGATCGAACTTCGAACCCCGATTTTCAGACCTCCAAGTTCGTACCTTGAATTTCGAACCCCGTTTTTCAGACCTCCAAGCTTGAACCTTGAACCACAATTTTCAGACCTCAAAGATCGAACTTCGAACCCCAATTTTCAGACCTCAATGCTCGAACCTCAAATCCCAAACCCCAATTTTCAAACCTCAAAGATCGAACCTCGAATTTCGAACCACGATTTTCAGACCACCAAGCTCGAACCCCGTTTTTCAGACCTCCAAGCTCGAACCTCGAACTTCGAACCCCGATTTTCAGACCTCAAAGATCGAACTTAGAATTTCAAACCCCAATTTTCAGACCTCAAAGCTCGAACCTCAAATCCCGAATTCCGATTTTCGGACCTCGAATTTCGAACCTCCAAGCTCGAACCTCGAATTCCGAATCCCCAAGATCGAACCTCGAATTTCGAACACAGAATTCCGAATCTCGCAACTTGAACCCCAAATATTGAACCTCAAATTTCAAACCCTGATTTCCTAACCTCGAATCTCTAACTTCCAAGCTCGAACCCATTTCGAACCCTGGATCCTGAACCCTGAATTTCAAACCTCGATCCTCGAATTCTGAACCCAGAATCTCAAAGCCCAAATCTTAAACCTCCAACTCGAACCCAGAATTTCGAACCCCAAATCTCGAACCTCGAATTTCGAACCCCGTTTTTCAGACCTCCAAGCTCGAACCTCGAACCCCAATTTTCAGACCTCAAAGATCGAACCCAAATTTTCAGACCTCAAAGCTCGAACCTCGAGCCCCAATTTTCAGACCTCCAAGCTCGAGCCTCGAACCACGATTTTCATACCTCAAAGATCGAACTTTGAACCCCGATTTTCAGACCTCCAAGCTCGAGCCTCAAACCACGATTTTCATACCTCCAAGCTCGAATCTCGAACTTCGAACCCCGATTTTCAGACCTCAAAGATCAAACTTCGAACCCCGATTTTCAGGCCTCCAAGCTCGAACCTCGAACCGCAATTTTCAGACCTCAAAGACTTCGAACCCCAATTTTCAGACCTCAAAGCTCGAACCTCAAATCCCGAACCCCATTTTCAAACCTCAAAGATCGAACCTCGAATTTCGAACCCCAATTTTCAGACCTCCAAGCTCGAACCTCGAACCCTGTTTTTCAGACCTCCAAGCTCGAACCTCGAACCCTGTTTTTCAGACCTCCAAGCTCGAACCTCGAACTTCGAACCCCGATTTTCAGACCTCAAAGATCGAACTTCGAATCCCAATTTTTAGACCTCAAATCTCGAACCTTAAATCCCGAACCCCGATTTTCGGACCTCGAATTTCGAACCTCCAAGCTCGAACCTCGAATTCCGAATCCCCAAGATCGAACCTCGAATTTCGAACACAGAATTCCGAATCTCGAAACTTGAACCCCGAATACTGAACCTCAAATTTCGAACCTCGAATCTCTAACTTCCAAGCTCGAACCCTGGATCCTGAACCCCAAATTTCAAACCTCGATCCTCGAATTCCGAACCCAGAATCTCGAACCTACAAACTCGAACCCCGAATCTTAAACCTCCAAGCTCGAACCCCGAATTTCGAAACTCTAACCTCGAATTTCAAACCCCAATTTCAAACCTCCAATTTCAAACCCCGAATTCACTGTCACAGCGAAATCACTGCCACAGAAAATTCTCTGTAAAAGAAATACATTTTGTGATAATAATAATAATAATAATAATAATAATAATAATAATAATAATAATAATAATAATAATAATAATAATAATAATAAGAACACGGCAATCTCATCAAAAAGATGGTATATCTATAAGGGCACATATATACGGTGTTAGTCAACTGTGACTAAATGTGCATGGAACCAGACTAACCGTATGCCAGGCAATGTTCCTGTGCAATGTCAAGGTGCAGCAATAAAACAGGTCTTCATGAAGTGTCCCTTTAAGTCTAAATTCGTTGGCCGCTGTCACTCGGTCACCAAGGTCACCTCCACCCCACCCCAGCCCCAGCGCCGCCCCCCCCCCACCAGCCACAGAATTCCCGCGCGATTATTCTGGCGATTTAATTTTAAATAAACCGTTCAGTTTGAATTCGTATTTTTCTCCTCTCTCTCTCTCCCTCCTACGCTCACTTACATATATTTTTCTTTCCTTTCCTTCCCAAGGGGCTGCTTTACCTACTGAGAATGCTGGCATAAGGCCAGCTGTGAATCTGTAATAAAATCAGAATGGTAAAATAGACGGGTTTCGTGGACGATGAAAACTTTGCAGGATTCCAGTGACACAACAGGACATAATAATCATATCATATAGTACGAGAGTGTGATCAGGTAATATGTGTGTGTGTGTGTGTGTACAGTTTTGAAACAGAATGACCTCAACGAAGGGGTAGCATATATGTAAATGATCGACATAGACTTGAATAATCATCTAACGACGCCGAATCTGCGTTAAAATAAGCGAATAAAAAAAAAAAAACGAGATGATGTTAAAACAAAGTAACCGACGTCAATGACGGGAACAAATCCTTGAAACAGCCAATATAAGAATCGTTCAGAATTAAATGACGAATATCAACACCTCAGAAGTTGGCAGATTCTTGGGGGATGAGGGAGGGGGAGGGGGAAGGGGAAGAGGGTTGTCTACTAATACCCAAGAAGAAACTTAGACAGAATGAGGCGTTCAAGAACAATGTCGCCGATCGAAACAGAAACATGAACTGCATTTCATTGTATGCTACGGAAATCATCCTGATGATAAAGTGGACGAGATAATAATAATAATAATAATAATAATAATAATAATAATAATAATAATAATAATAATAATAATAATAATAATAATAATAAAAGTATTATCGCAAAACTGCGGTCATTCTCATGGATCTAAACAAGAGGTGGCGTGGGGGTGGAGGTGAGTTTTGCGGGCGTGGGTATGAGGGCAGAGAACCAGAGAACACGCCCACGGGGGCTGTAAGTAAACCTTAGGCTTAAGGGCTTTTTAAATGGCAACTCAGAGTAACAAAAAATAAGGACAATAATAAAATAAAAATTGTTTCGACATCTTGGCTACGTTGCAAAAGCAGACTATTGTAATGTGCAGGTGATTTGCTGAATCTCTCTCTCTCTCTCCCCCGAGAATCGTGACAGGACGACCTCTAATGATTTTAACACGTGAAATGGTCAGTACAATGAGAGGAAACTTGTAATGACAAAAATGGACGCCTTAACTGTCTCTAACTATCCATGAACGAGTGGCCAAGAGACAGACAGACAGAGTGAGAGAGGCCACATCAACACAAACACAACTGTTGCAACTGATTTCAACATCTGTCCACATTGCAGCGGAAAGTCAGCGGCCATTTCAGCGGACGGTGACGAATCTCTTCGTAAAGAGGATTCGCTTGTGAGAAAGAAAGAAGAAAGAAAGAAAGAAAGAATGCTATGGAATTCGTAGAGTGAAATACACGAAGTCATGAACTTTAATAATACTGTCAAACGTCATGAAAATAAAATTAAATAACTCTGGTTAACAGACCCTCGTGTTCCGGGAATAGAAGCCATTGTGGCCTGATCTACAGGACGGAGAAACACGTCCTTAATCGACAACTGCACCAGAGATACTGACACTTGGCAACAGAGAAATTAAGACAGGCTGTAGCCTACAGTGACTGTTAACGGGAGGCGGGAAGGCGAAGAAGCTGGTCACGTGACTCGGGTCTGGGAGCTCTCTCTCTCTCTCTCTCTCTCTCTCTCTCTCTCTCTCTCTGTTATTCTGCTCTAAGAATGATAATGATACGATTAAAATACGTTAATAATAATAATAATAATAATAATAATAATAATAATAATAATAATAATAATAACTAACGACTAAAATCGACAACATAACATAAACATGGCTGACACTTGCATTCGTGTCCTTGCAAAAATAAAAAGAAAAGAAAAAATGGAAGAAACCGTTATTCATTTCTCGTACCTTCTTTCAGGAATTCGGAACCAAAAAGAAATTTTGTAATTATGATGAAAATTCACATTTTGTTTCATTGAAGAGAAATGTTGATGTTAGAGAACCTCGTGACATGATAATTCTGCTTCTGGAATCGTTCTTTTTTTTGCTCTCCGTGTTTGCCGAAGCTTTCGGACGCCATGATTCTTCTTCTTCTTCTTCTTCTTCTTCTTCTTCTTCTTCTTCTTCTTCTTCTTCTTCTTCTCTTCATGACGATCAGGGATCTGGGAGAGCGAGAGAGGGAAAGAAAGAGGGAGAGAGAGACAGGGAGAGAAAGAGAGAGACAGAGAGACAGGGAGAGTAAGAAGGAGAGAGAGAGTGGGAGACAGAGAGAGAGAGAGAAAAGGAGAGACAGGAGAGAGAGAGAGAGAGAGAGAGAGAGAGAGAGAGAGAGAGGGAGAGAGAGATGTGTCCCTCTTGAGAAAAAAAAGATAAAAGAAGGAAGAAGAAGAATCACAAACACATGTTTACTTTCAACCAGACATCCACAAACACATGTTTACTTTCAACCGGATATCAACAAACATCCACAAACACATGTTTACTTTCAACCAGACATCCACAAACACATGTTTACTTTCAACCAGACATCCACAAACACATGTTTACTTTCAACCAGACATCAACAAACATCCACAAACACATGTTTACTTTCAACCAGACATCCACAAACACATGTTTACTTTCAACCAGACATCCACAAACACATGTTTTCTTTCAACCAGACATCCACAAACACATGTTTACTTTCAACCAGACATCAACAAAGACATGTTTGCTTTCAACCAGACATCCACAAACACATGTTTACTTTCAACCAGACATCCACAAACACATGTTTACTTTCAACCAGACATCCAAAAACACGTTTACTTTCAACCAGACATCCACAAACACATGTTTTCTTTCAACCAATCATCAACAAACACATGTTTACTTTCAACCAGACATCCACAAACACATGTTTACTTTCAACCAGACATCAACAAACACATGTTTACTTTCAACCAGACATCCACAAACACATGTTTACTTTCAACCAGACATCCACAAACACATGTTGACTTTCAACCAGACATCCACAAACACATGTTTACTTTCAACCAGACATCCACAAACACATGTTTTCTTTCAACCAGACATCCTCAAACACATGTTTACTTTCAACCAGACATCCACAAACACATGTTTACTTTCAACCAGACATCCACAAACACATGTTTACTTTCAACCAGACATCATCAAACACATGTTTACTTTCAACCAGACATCCACAAACACATGTTTTCTTTCAACCAGACATCCTCAAACACATGTTTACTTTCAACCAGACATCCACAAACACATGTTTACTTTCAACCAGACATCCACAAACACATGTTTACTTTCAACCAGACATCATCAAACACATGTTTTCTTTCAACCAGACATCCACAAACACATGTTTTCTTTCAACCAGACATCCACAAACACACGTTTTCTTTCAACCAGACATCCACAAACACATGTTTACTTTCAACCAAACATCCACAAACACATGTTTTCTTTCAACCAGACATCCACAAACACACGTTTTCTTTCAACCAGACATCCACGAACACATGTTTACTTTCAACCAGACATCCACAAACACATGTTTTCTTTCAACCAGACATCCACAAACACACGTTTTCTTTCAACCAGACATCCACAAACACACGTTTACTTTCAACCAGACATCCACAAACACACGTTTACTTTCAACCAGACATCCACAAACACACGTTTACTTTCAACCAGACATCCACAAACACACGTTTACTTTCAACCAGACATCCACAAACACATGTTTTCTTTCAACCAGACATCCACAAACACACGTTTTCTTTCAACCAGACATCCACAAACACACGTTTACTTTCAACCAAACATCCACAAACACATGTTTTCTTTCAACCAAACATCCACAAACACACGTTTTCTTTCAACCAGACATCCACAAACACATGTTTACTTTCAACCAAACATCCACAAACACATGTTTTCTTTCAACCAGACATCCACAAACACACGTTTTCTTTCAACCAGACATCCACAAACACATGTTTACTTTCAACCAAACATCCACAAACACATGTTTTCTTTCTACCAAACATCCACAAACACACGTTTTCTTTCAACCAAACATCCACAAACACGTTTTCTTTCAACCAGACATCCACAAACACACGTTTTCTTTCAACCAGACATCCACAAACACACATTTACTTTCAACCAAACATCCACAAACACATGTTTTCTTTCAACCAGACATTCACAAACACACGTTTACTTTCAACCAGACATCCACAAACACACGTTTACTTTCAACCAGACATCCACGAACACACGTTTACTTTCAACCAAACATCCACAAACACACGTTTTCTTTCAACCAGACATCCACAAACACACGTTTACTTTCAACCAGACATCCACGAACACACGTTTACTTTCAACCAGACATCCACAAACACACGTTTTCTTTCAACCAGACATCCACAAACACACGTTTTCTTTCAACCAGACATCCACAAACACACTTTTTCTTTCAACCAGACATCCACAAACACACGTTTACTTTCAACCAGACATCCACGAACACACTTTTTCTTTCAACCAGACATCCACAAACACACGTTTACTTTCAACCAGACATCCACGAACACACGTTTACTTTCAACCAGACATCCACGAACACACGTTTACTTTCAACCAGACATCCACAAACACACATTTTCTTTCAACAAGACATCCACAAACACACGTTTTCTTTCAACCAGACATCCAGAAACACACGTCTTCTTTCAACCAGACATCCACGAACACATGTTTACTTTCAACCAGACATCCACAAACACACGTTTACTTTCAACCAGACATCCACGAACACGTTTACTTTCAACCAGACATCCACGAACACACGTTTACTTTCAACCAGACATCCACAAACACACGTTTTCTTTCAACCAGACATCCACGAACACATGTTTACTTTCAACCAGACATCCACAAACACACGTTTACTTTCAACCAGACATCCACAAACACACGTTTACTTTCAACCAGACATCCACGAACACATGTTTACTTTCAACCAGACATCCACAAACACATGTTTTCTTTCAACCAGACATCCACAAACACACGTTTACTTTCAACCAGACATCCACGAACACACGTTTACTTTCAACCAGACATCCACAAACACACGTTTACTTTCAACCAGACATCCACAAACATACGTTTACTTTCAACCAGACATCCACAAACACACATTTACTTTCAACCAGACATCCACAAACACACGTTTACTTTCAACCAGACATCCACAAACACACATTTACTTTCAACCAGACATCCACAAACACATGTTTACTTTCAACCAGACATCCACATAAACATGTTTTCTTTCAACCAGACATCCACAAACACATGTTTACTTTCACCAGACATCCACAAACACATGTTTACTTTCAACCACACATCCACAAACACATGTTTACTTTCAACCAGACATCCACAAACACACGTTTACCTTCAACCAGACATCCACAAACACATGTTTACTTTCAACCAGACATCCACAAACACACGTTTACTTTCAACCAGACATCCACAAACACATGTTTTCTTTCAACCAAACATCCACAAACACATGTTTACTTACAATCAGACATGCACAAGCATGCATTTACCTTCAACCAGACATGCACAAAAACGTGTTTACTTTCAACCAGACATCCACAAACACATGTTTACTTACAATCAGACATGCACAAGCATGCATTTACCTTCAACCAGACATGCACAAAAACGTGTTTACTTTCAACCAGACATCCACAAACACATGTTTACTTTCATCCAGATATCCAAAAACACATGTTTACTTTTAATCAGACATCCACAAACACATGTTTACTTACAATCAGACATGCACAAGCATGCATTTACTTTAACCAGACATGCTCGAAAACGTGTTTACTTTCAACAAGACATCCACAAACACATGTTTACTTTCAACCAGACATCCACAAACACACGTTTACTTTCAACCAGACATCCACAAACACATGTTAACTTTCAACCAGACATCCGCAAGCACACGTTTACTTTCAACCAGACATCCACAAACAAATGTTTTCTTTCAACCAGACATCCACAAACACATGTTTACTTACAATCAGACATGCACAAGCATGCATTTACCTTCAACCAGACATGCACAAAAACGTGTTTACTTTCAACCAGACATCCACAAACACATGTTTACTTTCAACCAGACATCCAAAAACACATGTTCACTTTCAACCAGACATCCACAAACAAACGTTTACTTTCAACCAGACATCCACAAACACATGTTTACTTTCAACCAGACATCCATAAACACATTTACTTTCAACCAGACATCCACAAACACATGTTTTCTTTCAACCAGACATCCACAAACACATGTTTACTTACAATCAGACATGCACAAGCATGCATTTACTTTCAACCAGACATGCACGAAAATGTGTTTACTTTTAACCAGACATCCACAAACACATGTTTACTTTTACCCAGACATCCACAAACACATGTTTACTTACAATCAGACATGCACAAAAACGTGTTTACTTTCAACCACACATGAACAAAAACATGTTTACTTTCAACCAGACATCCAGAAACACATGTTTACCTGCAATCAGACGTGCACAAGCATGCATTTACTTTCAACCAGACATGCACAAAAACGTGTTTACTTTCAACCAGACATCCACAAACACATGTTTACTTTCAACCAGACATCTACAAACACATGTTTACTTACAATCAGACATACACAAACACATGTTTACTTACAATCAGACACGCACAAAAACGTGTTTACTTTCAACCAGACATCCACAAACACATGTTTACTTTCAACCAGACATCCACAAACACATGTTTACTTACAATCAGACATGCACAAGATTGCATTTACTTTCAACCAAACATGCACAAAAATGTGTTTACTTTCAACCAGACATCCACAAACACATGTTTACTTTTAACCAGACATCCACAAACACATGTTTACTTACAATCAGACATGCACAAAAACGTTTACTTTCAACCACACATGAACAAAAACGTGTTTACTTTCAACCAGACATCCACAAACACTTGTTTACTTTCAACCAGACATCCACAAACACATGTTTACCTACAATCAGACATGCACAAACATGCATTTACTTTCAACCAGACATGCACAAAAACGTGTTTACTTTTAACCAGACATCCACAAACACATGTTTACTTTCAACCAGACATCCACAAACACATGTTTACTTACGAGCAGACATGCGCTAGCATGCATTTACTTTCAACCAGACATGCACAAAAATGTGTTTACTTTCAACTAGACATCCACAAACACATGTTTACTTTCAACCAGACGTCATCAAACACATGTTTACTTACAATCAGACATACACAAGCATGCATTTACTTTCAACCAGACATGCACAAAAACGTATTTACTTTCATCCAGACATCTACAAACACATGTTTACTTTCAACCAGACATCCACAAACACATGTTTACTTACAACCAGACATGCACAAGCTTGCCTTTACTTTCAACCAGATTATCCACAAACACATGTTTACTTACGAGCAGACAGGCACAAACTTGCCTTTACTTTCAACCAAACATGCACAAAAACGTGTTTACTTTCAACCAGACACCCATGAACACATGTTTACTTTCAACCAGACATCCAAAAACACATGTTTACTTACAATCAGACATGCACAAGCATGCATCTACTTTCAACCAGACATGCACAAAAACATGTTTACTTTCAACCAGACATCCACAAACACATGTTTGCTTTCAACCATACATCCACAAACACATCTTTACTTACGAGCAGACATGCACAAGCATGCATTTACTTTCAACCAGACCTGCACAAAAACGTGTTTACTTTCAACCAGACATCCACAAACACATGTTTACTTTCAACCAGACATCCACAAACACATGTTTACTTACAATCAGACATACACAAGCATGCATTTACTTTCAACCAGACATGCACAAAAATGTGTTTACTTTCAACCAGACATCCACAAACACATGTTTACTTTCAACCAGACATCACAAACACATGTTTACTTACGAGCAGACATACACAAGCATGCATTTACTTTCAACCAGACATGCACAAAAACGTGTTTGCTTTCAACCAGACATCCACGAATACATGTTTACTTTCAACCAGACATCCACAAACACACATTTACCTTCAACCAGACATCCACAAACACACGTTTTCTTTCAACCAGACATCCACAAACACACGTTTACTTTCAACCAGACATCCACAAACACACGTTTTCTTTCAACCAGACATCCACAAACACATGTTTACTTTCAACCAGACATCCACGAACACATGTTTACTTTCAACAAGACATCCACGAACACATGTTTACTTTCAACCAGACATCCACAAACACACGTTTTCTTTCAACCAGACATCCACAAACACACGTTTACTTTCAACCAGACATCCACAAACACACGTTTTCTTTCAACCAGACATCCACAAACACATGTTTACTTTCAACCAGACATCCACGAACACATGTTTACTTTCAACCAGACATCCACAAACACACGTTTACTTTCAACCAGACATCCACGAACACATGTTTACTTTCAACCAGACATCCACAAACACACGTTTTCTTTCAACCAGACATCCACAAACACACGTTTACTTTCAACCAGACATCCACAAACACACGTTTTCTTTCAACCAGACATCCACAAACACATGTTTACTTTCAACCAGACATCCACAAACACACATTTACCTTCAACCAGACATCCACAAACACGCGTTTTCTTTCAACCAGACATCCACAAACACACGTTTACTTTCAACCAGACATCCACAAACACACGTTTTCTTTCAACCAGACATCCACAAACACATGTTTACTTTCAACCAGACATCCACGAACACATGTTTACTTTCAACCAGACATCCACGAACACATGTTTTCTTTCAACCAGACATCCACAAACACACATTTACCTTCAACCAGACATCCACAAACACACGTATACTTTCAACCAGACATCCACGAACACACGTTTACTTTCAACCAGACATCCACAAACACACGTTTTCTTTCAACCAGACATCCACAAACACACGTTTACTTTCAACCAGACATCCACGAACACACGTTTACTTTCAACCAAACATCCACAAACACACGTTTTCTTTCAACCAGACATCCACAAACACACGTTTACTTTCAACCAGACATCCACGAACACACGTTTACTTTCAACCAGACATCCACAAACACACGTTTTCTTTCAACCAGACATCCACAAACACACGTTTTCTTTCAACCAGACATCCACAAACACACTTTTTCTTTCAACCAGACATCCACAAACACACGTTTACTTTCAACCAGACATCCACGAACACACTTTTTCTTTCAACCAGACATCCACAAACACACGTTTACTTTCAACCAGACATCCACGAACACACGTTTACTTTCAACCAGACATCCACGAACACACGTTTACTTTCAACCAGACATCCACAAACACACATTTTCTTTCAACAAGACATCCACAAACACACGTTTTCTTTCAACCAGACATCCAGAAACACACGTCTTCTTTCAACCAGACATCCACGAACACATGTTTACTTTCAACCAGACATCCACAAACACACGTTTACTTTCAACCAGACATCCACGAACACGTTTACTTTCAACCAGACATCCACGAACACACGTTTACTTTCAACCAGACATCCACAAACACACGTTTTCTTTCAACCAGACATCCACGAACACATGTTTACTTTCAACCAGACATCCACAAACACACGTTTACTTTCAACCAGACATCCACAAACACACGTTTACTTTCAACCAGACATCCACGAACACATGTTTACTTTCAACCAGACATCCACAAACACATGTTTTCTTTCAACCAGACATCCACAAACACACGTTTACTTTCAACCAGACATCCACGAACACACGTTTACTTTCAACCAGACATCCACAAACACACGTTTACTTTCAACCAGACATCCACAAACATACGTTTACTTTCAACCAGACATCCACAAACACACATTTACTTTCAACCAGACATCCACAAACACACGTTTACTTTCAACCAGACATCCACAAACACACATTTACTTTCAACCAGACATCCACAAACACATGTTTACTTTCAACCAGACATCCACATAAACATGTTTTCTTTCAACCAGACATCCACAAACACATGTTTACTTTCACCAGACATCCACAAACACATGTTTACTTTCAACCACACATCCACAAACACATGTTTACTTTCAACCAGACATCCACAAACACACGTTTACCTTCAACCAGACATCCACAAACACATGTTTACTTTCAACCAGACATCCACAAACACACGTTTACTTTCAACCAGACATCCACAAACACATGTTTTCTTTCAACCAAACATCCACAAACACATGTTTACTTACAATCAGACATGCACAAGCATGCATTTACCTTCAACCAGACATGCACAAAAACGTGTTTACTTTCAACCAGACATCCACAAACACATGTTTACTTACAATCAGACATGCACAAGCATGCATTTACCTTCAACCAGACATGCACAAAAACGTGTTTACTTTCAACCAGACATCCACAAACACATGTTTACTTTCATCCAGATATCCAAAAACACATGTTTACTTTTAATCAGACATCCACAAACACATGTTTACTTACAATCAGACATGCACAAGCATGCATTTACTTTAACCAGACATGCTCGAAAACGTGTTTACTTTCAACAAGACATCCACAAACACATGTTTACTTTCAACCAGACATCCACAAACACACGTTTACTTTCAACCAGACATCCACAAACACATGTTAACTTTCAACCAGACATCCGCAAGCACACGTTTACTTTCAACCAGACATCCACAAACAAATGTTTTCTTTCAACCAGACATCCACAAACACATGTTTACTTACAATCAGACATGCACAAGCATGCATTTACCTTCAACCAGACATGCACAAAAACGTGTTTACTTTCAACCAGACATCCACAAACACATGTTTACTTTCAACCAGACATCCAAAAACACATGTTCACTTTCAACCAGACATCCACAAACAAACGTTTACTTTCAACCAGACATCCACAAACACATGTTTACTTTCAACCAGACATCCATAAACACATTTACTTTCAACCAGACATCCACAAACACATGTTTTCTTTCAACCAGACATCCACAAACACATGTTTACTTACAATCAGACATGCACAAGCATGCATTTACTTTCAACCAGACATGCACGAAAATGTGTTTACTTTTAACCAGACATCCACAAACACATGTTTACTTTTACCCAGACATCCACAAACACATGTTTACTTACAATCAGACATGCACAAAAACGTGTTTACTTTCAACCACACATGAACAAAAACATGTTTACTTTCAACCAGACATCCAGAAACACATGTTTACCTGCAATCAGACGTGCACAAGCATGCATTTACTTTCAACCAGACATGCACAAAAACGTGTTTACTTTCAACCAGACATCCACAAACACATGTTTACTTTCAACCAGACATCTACAAACACATGTTTACTTACAATCAGACATACACAAACACATGTTTACTTACAATCAGACACGCACAAAAACGTGTTTACTTTCAACCAGACATCCACAAACACATGTTTACTTTCAACCAGACATCCACAAACACATGTTTACTTACAATCAGACATGCACAAGATTGCATTTACTTTCAACCAAACATGCACAAAAATGTGTTTACTTTCAACCAGACATCCACAAACACATGTTTACTTTTAACCAGACATCCACAAACACATGTTTACTTACAATCAGACATGCACAAAAACGTTTACTTTCAACCACACATGAACAAAAACGTGTTTACTTTCAACCAGACATCCACAAACACTTGTTTACTTTCAACCAGACATCCACAAACACATGTTTACCTACAATCAGACATGCACAAACATGCATTTACTTTCAACCAGACATGCACAAAAACGTGTTTACTTTTAACCAGACATCCACAAACACATGTTTACTTTCAACCAGACATCCACAAACACATGTTTACTTACGAGCAGACATGCGCTAGCATGCATTTACTTTCAACCAGACATGCACAAAAATGTGTTTACTTTCAACTAGACATCCACAAACACATGTTTACTTTCAACCAGACGTCATCAAACACATGTTTACTTACAATCAGACATACACAAGCATGCATTTACTTTCAACCAGACATGCACAAAAACGTATTTACTTTCATCCAGACATCTACAAACACATGTTTACTTTCAACCAGACATCCACAAACACATGTTTACTTACAACCAGACATGCACAAGCTTGCCTTTACTTTCAACCAGATTATCCACAAACACATGTTTACTTACGAGCAGACAGGCACAAACTTGCCTTTACTTTTAACCAAACATGCACAAAAACGTGTTTACTTTCAACCAGACACCCATGAACACATGTTTACTTTCAACCAGACATCCAAAAACACATGTTTACTTACAATCAGACATGCACAAGCATGCATCTACTTTCAACCAGACATGCACAAAAACATGTTTACTTTCAACCAGACATCCACAAACACATGTTTGCTTTCAACCATACATCCACAAACACATCTTTACTTACGAGCAGACATGCACAAGCATGCATTTACTTTCAACCAGACCTGCACAAAAACGTGTTTACTTTCAACCAGACATCCACAAACACATGTTTACTTTCAACCAGACATCCACAAACACATGTTTACTTACAATCAGACATACACAAGCATGCATTTACTTTCAACCAGACATGCACAAAAATGTGTTTACTTTCAACCAGACATCCACAAACACATGTTTACTTTCAACCAGACATCACAAACACATGTTTACTTACGAGCAGACATACACAAGCATGCATTTACTTTCAACCAGACATGCACAAAAACGTGTTTGCTTTCAACCAGACATCCACGAATACATGTTTACTTTCAACCAGACATCCACAAACACACATTTACCTTCAACCAGACATCCACAAACACACGTTTTCTTTCAACCAGACATCCACAAACACACGTTTACTTTCAACCAGACATCCACAAACACACGTTTTCTTTCAACCAGACATCCACAAACACATGTTTACTTTCAACCAGACATCCACGAACACATGTTTACTTTCAACAAGACATCCACGAACACATGTTTACTTTCAACCAGACATCCACAAACACACGTTTTCTTTCAACCAGACATCCACAAACACACGTTTACTTTCAACCAGACATCCACAAACACACGTTTTCTTTCAACCAGACATCCACAAACACATGTTTACTTTCAACCAGACATCCACGAACACATGTTTACTTTCAACCAGACATCCACAAACACACGTTTACTTTCAACCAGACATCCACGAACACATGTTTACTTTCAACCAGACATCCACAAACACACGTTTTCTTTCAACCAGACATCCACAAACACACGTTTACTTTCAACCAGACATCCACAAACACACGTTTTCTTTCAACCAGACATCCACAAACACATGTTTACTTTCAACCAGACATCCACAAACACACATTTACCTTCAACCAGACATCCACAAACACGCGTTTTCTTTCAACCAGACATCCACAAACACACGTTTACTTTCAACCAGACATCCACAAACACACGTTTTCTTTCAACCAGACATCCACAAACACATGTTTACTTTCAACCAGACATCCACGAACACATGTTTACTTTCAACCAGACATCCACGAACACATGTTTTCTTTCAACCAGACATCCACAAACACACATTTACCTTCAACCAGACATCCACAAACACACGTATACTTTCAACCAGACATCCACGAACACACGTTTACTTTCAACCAGACATCCACAAACACACGTTTTCTTTCAACCAGACATCCACAAACACACGTTTACTTTCAACCAGACATCCACAAAGACATGTTTACTTTCAACCAAACATCCACAAACACACGTTTACTTTCAACCAGACATCCACGAACACATGTTTACTTTCAACCAGACATCCACAAAAACATGTTTTCTTTCAACCCGACATCCACAAACACATGTTTACTTTCACCAGACATCCACAAACACATGTTTACTTTCAACCACACATCCACAAACACATGTTTACTTTCAACCAGATATCCACAAACACACGTTTACCTTCAACCAGACATCCACAAACACATGTTTACTTTCGACCAGACATCCACAAACACATGTTTACTTTCAACCAGACATCCACAAACACATGTTTTCTTTCAACCAGACATCCACAAACACATGTTTACTTACAATCAGACATGCACAAGCATGCATTTACCTTCAACCAGACATGCACAAAAACGTTTTTACTTTCAACCAGACATCCACAAACACATGTTTACTTTCAACCAGATATCCAAAAACACATGTTTACTTTTAATCAGACATCCACAAACACATGTTTACTTACAATCAGACATGCACAAGCATGCATTTACTTTAACCAGACATGCACGAAAACGTGTTTACGTTCAACAAGACATCCACAAACACATGTTTACTTTCAACCAGACATCCACAAACACACGTTTACTTTCAACCAGACATCCAGAAACACATGTTTACTTTCAACCAGACATCCACAAGCACACGTTTACTTTCAACCAGACATCCACAAACAAATGTTTTCTTTCAACCAGACATCCACAAACACATGTTTACTTACAATCAGACATGCACAAGCATGCATTTACCTTCAACCAGACATGCACAAAAACGTGTTTACTTTCAACCAGACATCCACAAACACATGTTTACTTTCAACCAGACATCCAAAAACACATGTTCACTTTCAACCAGACATCCACAAACACACGTTTACTTTCAACCAGACATCCACAAATACATGTTTACTTACGAGCAGAAATGCACAAGCATGCATTTACTTTCAACCAGACATGCACAAAAACGTGTTTACTTTCAACCAGACATCCACGAATACATGTTTACTTTCAACCAGACATCCACAAACACACATTTACCTTTAACCAGACATCCACAAACACATGTTTACTTTCAACCAGACATCCACAAACACATGTTTACTTTCAACCAGACATCTACAAACACATGTTTACTTACAATCAGACATACACAAACACATGTTTACTTACTATCAGACACGCACAAAAACGTGTTTACTTTCAACCAGACATCCACAAACACATGTTTACTTTCAACCAGACATCTACAAACACATGTTTACTTACAATCAGACATACACAAACACATGTTTACTTACAATCAGACACGCACAAAAACGTGTTTACTTTTAACCAGACATCCACAAACACATGTTTACTTTCAACCGGACATCCACAAACACATGTTTACTTACAATCAGACATGCCCAAGATTGCATTTACTTTCAACCAAACATGCACAAAAATGTGTTTACTTTCAACCAGACATGCAGAAAACGTGTTTACTTTCAACCAGACATCCACAAACACATGTTTACTTCCAACCAGACATCCACAAACACATGTTTACTTATGAGCAGACATGCAGTAGCATGCATTTACTTTCAACCAGACATGCACAAAAACGTGTTTACTTTCAACCAGACATCCACAAACACATAACACATGTTTACTTAGGAGCAGACATGCACAAGCTTGCCTTTACTTTCAACCAAACATCCACAAACACATGTTTACTTACCAGCAGACATGCACAAGCATGCATCTACTTTCAACCAGACATGCACAAAAACGTGTTTACTTTCAACCAGACATCCACAAACACATGTTTGCTTTCAACCAGACATCCACAAACACATGTTTACTTACGAGCAGACATGCACAAGCATGCATTTACTTTCAACCAGACATGGTCAAAAACGTGTTTACTTTCAACCAGACATCCACAAACACATGTTTGCTTTCAACCAGACATCCACAAACACATGTTTACTTACGAGCAGACATGCACAAGCATGCATTTACTTTCAACCAGACATGCACAAAAACGTGTTTACTTTCAACCAGACATCCACGAACACATGTTTACTTTCAACCAGACATCCACAAACACATGTTTACTTACGAGCAGACATGCACAAGCATGCATTTACTTTCAACCAGACATGCACAAAAACGTGTTTACTTTCAACCAGACATCCACGAACACATGTTTACTTTCAACCAGACATCCACAAACACATGTTTACTTACAATCAGACATACACAAGCATGCATTTACTTTCAACCAGACATGCACAAAAACGTGTTTACTTTCAACCAGACATCCAGAAACACATGTTACTTTCAACCAGACATCCACAAACACATGTTTACTTACGAGCAGACATGCACAAGCATGCATTTACTTTCAACCAGACATGCACAAAAACGTGTTTGCTTTCAACCAGACTTCCACGAACATGTTTACTTTTAACCAGACATCCACAAACACACGTTTTCCTTTAACCAGACATCCAAAAATGTATGTTTACTTTCAACCAGACATCCACAAACACATGTTTACTTACACCCAAACATGCACCAACACGTGTTTACTAACAAGCAGACATGCACAAACGAACATCAGAAACATCTTTAAATATTCTTTTATAATATTTTTGCAACCATTGATATTTTTAGGCGGATTCTGGAATAATCTTTTTCTATTATTATTATTATTATTATTATTATTATTATTATTATTATTATTATTATTATTGAGCCTTCCATTGCATCAGTGTCAGCAATTCACTCATCATCATCATTTTAATGTCATGTTGTCCGTTAGAGCAACTTTATTTATTTTTCACTTCATTTTCCCTGATCTTTCCAAAGTCTGCTTTATCTCCCGAAGGTTTCCTCCTTTATTCGTTCCTCATCTTTCTCATTTTTCTTCTTCTTCGTCTTCTTCCTTTTCCTCTTCCTCCTTGTTCTTCCCTATGTATGCTACCGATCAGTGTATGACGTCATCGGGAGGGCTTGGTGAAGAGTTCTGCATTTCCTCATATCTATGATTATTATTAATAAGTAATAATAATAAATAGCAGATGTTTGCTCTTACGCTCTGACTTATCGCAAACAGACCTTTGCTTTTCTTGAGTGACGGAAAGTTTCAGTGACGTTTATTCTCGATTGAAGAAAGAAAGAAAGAAAGAAAAAGAAAGCGATCTGTTTAGACCTACAGACGCTTTTGCTAATGGTCGAGGTGGAGGAGGAGGAGGAGGAGGAGGAGGAGGAGGAAAAGCGAGCGTCTTGACAACTCTCTCTTCTCTCTCTCTCTCTCTCTCTCTCTCTCTCTCTCTCTCTCTCTCTCTCTCTCTCTCTCTCTCTCTCTCTCCACTAGGCATCGACAGGGTGCGAGAACTTGATGCAAGCAGACATACATACATACATACATACATACATACTTACATACATACATATATATATAATCATATATATATATATATGTATGTATATATATATATATATATATATATATATATATATATATATATATATATATATATATATATATATATATATATATATATACATATATATACCGTATATAAACCTTTGGGCTTTCATAATCATAAGTGGATATTGTCAAGACAGGGAGAGTTTTATTCACAGTTAGAAATCTCAGATTTTCAATCAACCATATTATTTCTTTCCATTCTTATAGAGTTATGTTTTATCTTTAGTGTTTTGTCTCCTCTGACAATGCTGAGTGTGACCTGTGTCGGTCTGAACTTCCGAACTTTTTTCTTCCCCACCTCTTTCTTTCCAGGCTCTCACAGCCCTTATTAAAAAGTTCCTTCCTCTTTACATTTTGTTCATTTCTTAATGTCTTCGTTCACTTCCTTTCAGTCATTAAAAAAAAAAATGTCTGAATACACAAAAAAAGGATTGTTTCAATGAAAGACCAAGTGCTTCACATGCGTATATTGTTGAAAGCTCACTTACAGAATAACAATTCCAGTTTATGCCAGACATTTCCCATAACCACAAAGCGTGTGTATATAATAAAAGGTCATATTCATCTCCATGAAAGAACCTTTGCAAAGCACAAAAGAACATTATAATATCATAATATCCTCAGAGGTTTTCACAGAACAGCACCAGAGAAGTGCAGCAGCAGAGGAAGAACACCATAACAAAGCCTTCAAGACGCAGATTCTAAGTGGATGAATATTATGACATACAATAATAATGATAACAATAATAATAATAATAATAATAATAATAATAATAATAATAATAATAATAATAATAATAATAATAATAATAATAATAATATGTTTCTAATGACAGCTGAGTTCTCTTCCTCAGCAGGACAGTGTCGTTATCTTCTGAGAGGATGGAGAGGGAGGAAGGAAGGGAGGAAGGAAGGAAGGAATAAGGAAGAAAGGAAGGAATAATGAAGGAAGGAAGAATCCTACAGACATTATTCACTACAAGGGAAATCATGAAATTCCCAGGACAAATCAGGCTTCTGCATCACCAGAAGAAAATCAACCTGATGTTGACTTCTTCTGGGGATTTTATTACACCAGTTGTACTTGGCACAAACCCAATCTCTTGTCTGAACAATCACGTTGACTCACTTTGACCAAAGAAGAAGAATAACGCCAGTTAATAATGCCACAACGCCTCGAAGGATCTGCTCGGTAACCTTCCCTCCAAAGTCCCTCTACCAGAGGGGCTCCTTTCTCCATCCATTTCCCTTCATACACTCCTACCCATGGGAACAACCATCTACCTTTGAAAGTCAAGAAAGAAAGAAAAATGATCAGAACAAAGAAAACTTAGTCAATGAATCAAAATATTAAGGACAATTACTGTAAATGATATGTTGGAAATATTAGCTTTCTCATTATTTATGGAACGTCGTGTGAATATATTTCTTCGGTGATTCCTGACTAATAGCATTTTTGAACTTTATACATACACACACACACACACACACACACACACACACATATATATATATATATATACATATATATATATATATATATATATATATATATATATATATATATATATATATATATATTTATGTGTGTGTGTGTATATATGTATATATATATACTGTATATATATATATTTATATATATATACACACATATACATATATATATATATATATATATATATATATATATATATATATATATATATATATATATATATATATATATATATATATATATATATATATATATATATATATATATATATATATATATATATATATATATATATATATATATATATATATATATATATATATATATATATATATATATATATATATATATATATATATTTTCATACAGGGTGTAACACGAGTTTATGAAAATATTTCGGGAGATGAAAGAAAAAGTAATTTTGAGCAGAAAACGTTCTATAAAGAAATGCAATTGAAGGCTCTGTTTGTGGGTGAGGGAATTTCCAAATGGCCGCCCACCCTCCACCATCTGACCCCTGGGCGAGCAAGATGGCGTCCGGGAGGCGTATTTACAATCTGTATACACAGTCGTGAGCATACCAGCCAGTAGCCAATCACCAACCAGATCACGTAGCCAATCAGATTCGAGCAATGACGTCATCCAGCCTATATGCGAATAGCATATCACTTAGCTATATTTTATCGTATATTAGACAAATGTGCGTGAGCAGCAATAACCCATATGAGAAATATTGTTCAAATATTAACCCTCTTGTGTATTTGTGTCCATAAAAGAGACAAAAATTGTGTTAAATTGAATTAAGATATGGAGCGAGCAGTGACGTCATCGTCGATCAAAAATGTAAACAACAGATGAGACGCAATTGAGAAAACCTTATGAGTTAACAGCAAAGAAGGAAAATTTAACAAAGCCTTAAAATATTAATAACTTATATCGACTTTACTAATTTTTTAACATAAAAATGTCTAAACTGCTAGAAAATTCCACATTTCATAGAATACTGTATAGCGTACAGGTGGAAAGTAGCCCATTATTCTGTTCACAAAGCTTACACGAAACAACATCACCCAAGTTTTTATATTGCACGCACTATTTATAACCAAGTTACATCATTATAATAAGCTTATCTACAGCAACTGACTTAATTAACATTATGGATTCTAAAAAAAAAAAGGGCCCTATTAACTGTGTATATTTTTAGGTCAGTTACTGCTAAATATGTCCGTTTTCTTAAAGCTAGCCTTTAAGGAAAACGTGTTCGGTGCTTCAAGAATGCCTGTGTAATAATTATTATTGTTATTCAGAATGAAGCTTTTAACTAATATAGTTACATGAACAGAAGATTTTATGGTTATTTTTCGTTAGACTCCAGCCACCTCCCGCTTTATAATTTATATTTTTCTTGGGTAAATCACATCAAAACAAAAAATTTCTTCTCAATACTTAACCTTCGCAAATGCCTAATAGCAGAGAAAAATAAGGACTTGTAAGGTAAGACAATACCAGCCCCCCCCCCCCCATAACTAATACGGCAAAATTGTAACCAGTAAACACCGCTAGTTTACGTTAAGTTGGTATTTTTAGGTTCTTTTACTACCTTATCATTTCCTGGCCATTTTTGCATGAAAAATCCAAAATGTTTTTTCATGCAAAAATGGCTAGCTGGCACCTTTGGAAATGGCTGGCTGGAGTCTTCCGAAAAATTACCGATTTTATTATATTGACGACATAAAACGCCATACTTGAAACAACGTAGCGGGGAAAAAATGTCAATATTGCTTTCACAAAGGAGGAATGAGGACTCTTCTATTTAGTTTTAAGAAGACAATGACGTCACTCAGTGCGTGCATATTTTTTTTTATTTATTATTGGGCTCTTTAATGCATAAAAATACACCAGTTAGTTAATTTTGAACAATATTTCTCATATGGGTTATTGCTGCTCACACACAGTTGTCTAATATACGGCAAAATATAGCCAATTAAAATATGCGGTCGATGACGTCATTGCTCGAATCTGATTGGCTACGTGATCTGGTTGGTGATTGGCTACTGGCTGGTATGCTCACGACTGTGTATACAGATTGTAAATACGCGTCCGGGAGGGGGGAGTAGTCAGGGGTATGGTGGGAAGGGGGAGGGGGGGGGGTTAGAGAAGGATGAGGAAGGAGTGATTAGGCCGATGCGAATCAAATACCACCCAGTCAAATCTATTCTTTGGATACTGAACAAAAAAATGATGCATCATTGAAACCCTCTTCTTCTTCTTCTTCTTCTTCTTCTTCTTCTTCTTCTTCTTCTTCTTCTTCTTCTTCTTCTTCTTCTTCTTCTTCTTCTCCTCCATCAATGGTATTCATTGGACACAGATAAAAAAAGAACCATAATTAAAGGACTAGCGATCCACTTGCCCCATTCGCTTCCCCTCCCCCCCGATCCCAGGCTACTCCGACCTCCCAGGAAGGGCCTCCCCCCCTCCCTCCCTCGCCTCGACGGATATTTTGAAATTGCCCTCACCCATAAACGAAGCCTTCAAATGTTTCTCTTTAGAGAACATTTTTGCTGAGAATTACTTCTTCTTTCATTTCCTGGTGTATTGCATAACTGGTGCTACACTCTTTCTACATACATACATACATATATTTATACATATATGTGTATATATATATATATATATATATATATATATATATATATATATATATATATATATATATATATATATATATATATATATACATATATATATTCTTGTTTCTTGGATAAATGCTAATCAGCAACAATTTGTGTGTATGTAAGTATATATATAAAAATGTATGTTTGTCTGTGGCATAACATGACATTGAAAAATTCTCTCTCTCTCTCTCTCTCTCTCTCTCTCTCTCTCTCTCTCTCTCTCTCTCTCTCTCTCTCTCTCTCTCTCTCTCTTCTGTTGATGAGTATTCTTATTAGATAGATTTATGTCAGGAAGTAACTTACCATAATATTCAAAAGCCGAACCAACTTCCTGTAAACTTGTGAGGGAGAAGTCCTGCAGGAGACGGCCCCCTGCCTCTTGGCAGGTGGCCTTCATCTCCTGCCAGGTCTTCGCTTCCCTCACAAGCTTCACGCATCCCACACCCTCGAAGACCTCGGCCGGGCTTTCGCACGAGAACTCTGGAGGGAGGAAGAGGAGGTTGCAGTGAGGATGAGGAGGCTACACAACAGACAAAATCGCCTGCATGACAGACATCAAGGCAGATCTTTCATGAGCTGATTCATAAGATGCGAAACTAGATGATGATACAACAAAGGGAACTGAAGCAATTCTGCTCTTTTGTGCTGAC
>JANJGK010002118.1:0-17500 GCA_039081455.1 Macrobrachium rosenbergii | reverse complement strand
AGGGAAGTCTAGAAAATCCCTTCACAGAAACAAAGTGGACACAAACTCTTTGTCAAGGAAAGTTCAGTGAAAGTGACGAAAGTCATCAAATTAACGTTAATTTCAAAAGTGTCACCACACCTGTGGCAGAAAGCTCAGAAATAAATACATTGCAAATCCACTCTCAACGGGCAAACGTCGGGATAATGAGTTCAGTGGAAAAGAAACCTATGTTTGTGGACTCTGAGAGAATTTTCATAACTGGAAAGATTTAAATAATTCTTGAAGTATGATAATAGTTCAATGATATCATGAAGAGTGTTCAAAAGGTACACAATCCATAAAAAGATACGAGTACATTACATTAAAAGCCACAGCAATTTTACAAAATGTAAGGATTGTTTTTTTTTTTCATTTCAAAAAGTGACATTTGTTCTTCGAACAGGACAGGTGAGAGAAATGACTACTCTGGATTCTACTGAATCAACATTCAAAAAGCGTTTGACATTTTCTACGAAAGATTTTCTGACAGAAGATATATTCATATCAGGTCGATAAACAAGGATCCGCAAAGAGAAAAAGAAATGGATGATAGTTCTTTCAAAAGGAAAAGACCCAAAATGAGAGATGACACAATTCCTCTGAATGTCTTTCCAAAACTCAGACAGCCAGAACTCAGTGAAGGAATGGCAGGCTTTTCCTTACGTTAGGAAGTAAAATCATAATAAGTAAGATTAAATGAAAATAATTGGTATGGAAAAAATTATACGAAAGAATTGTAAGAAAAAGGAAGAAAATTTGAATGTGATGAAAACATTTTTAGAAAGTGAAAAGCATGTAAAAATATGAAAAAAGATGGGGAGTAAAAAACCGATTAAGCAATCTGTCTTACCATCACAATGTGAACCATTCTGTGCAAAACCAGGAGGACAACAGGTTCGTCCATCCCCCTCGAAAGGGGGGTTGCAAGAGCAGCTGTAACTCCCGACGGAGTTCCTGCATGCTGCCTGGGGGCTGCACTCCGCCTTCCCTCGGGCGCACTCGTCCATGTCTGTCAGTTATGGAGAAAAGTTAAGAATATATATATATATATATATATATATATATATATATATATATATATATATATATATGTGTGTGTGTGTGTGTGTGTGTGTGTGTGTGTATGTGTGTGTGTGTGTGTGTGCAAAAGGGCACAGTGCAAATTGTCACAAGGAAAGTTTGCAAAGAATCACTCTTAGAAACTAAGTGGATATGACCTCATAAGTGAAATAGATGTGACCCAAGATACTCGTGTTAATCTGAACCTCAAAAGTTTCCCGATCTCTGTCTATGGATGCAAGAAGCTATGAAATAAATGCATTTCAAAAGTGCTCTCCTTCGGCCATCATAAGGACGCTGAGTTTTGTAGAAATGGTTCCCATGTTTGTGACTCTAAGAGAAAATTCACGACTTTCAGCATTTTATGGTTCTCGAAGCTGTATCAAAATGAACCCAAAACAATACTACTAACTTTCAAAGGTGTCATTTGACACCTTCCGTGAAACGTTCTCTGGGAGCAGATGGATTCATATCAGTTCAGGATCCACAAGCACAGGAGAAGACCAGTGGATTTTTTTTCAAAGGCAAAAGACCCAAAATGCGATGATAAAATTCATCTGATTTTATACCTAAAACTTGATTACTTTTGTGGCAAAGGAGTTGTCTTGTCTTCACAGCTTCTGAAAACCGCAGCTCAGCAAAAGAACAGGAGGCTTTTTCATGAATCAGGGAGTGATGTGACATGGAAAACTCAGAGGTTAAGCAATGGAAAAAACATTGGCCTGGGAAAGTTCTACAAAAGAAAAATGATCATAGTGGAAAATGGAGGGTAAGATATATGTAAACGTATCATAACATATAGGGAGAAAGAAACTGGTTAAGCAATCTGTCTTACCATCACAATGTGAACCATTCTGTGCAAAACCAGGAGGACAGGAACAGGTTCGTCCATCCCCCTCGAAAGGGGGGTTGCAAGAGCAGCTGTAACTCCCGACGGAGTTCCTGCATGCTGCCTGGGGGCTGCACTCCGCCTTCCCTTGGGCGCACTCGTCCATGTCTGTTCATTCAGGAGAAAGAGATTTGTATGTATATATATATATATATATATATATATATATATATATATATATATATATATTTATATATATATATATATATATATATATATATATATATATATATATATATATATATATATATATATATATATATATATATATATATATATATATATATATATATATATATATATATATATATATATATATATATATATATATATATATATATATATATATATATATATATATAAGCATTAATCTACAAACGTCCTTTAATATCCAATTCACTCTACCTCGGGAATAATATATTTTCATATATGTTACCCGAAGGGAAATTTTTTAGTTGATAATAAGTTCGTCGTCTCGTGGGCTCGAACCACGGAAGACAAGAACTCAGGAATTTTAACCACACGGCCAACAAGTTGTTGGCCTCATGTGGTTAGAATTCGCGTCACTGTAGTCCTGAGTTCTTTTCTTCCGTGGTTTGAGCCCACGAGACGACGAACTTATTATCAACTAAAAAATTTCCCTTCGGGTAACATATATGAAAATATATTACTCCCGAGGTAGAGTGAATTGGATATTAAAGGTCGTTTGTAGATTAATGCTTGTATATGAATCACGGTGATGTGATAAATATTCATTCATATATAAATACATATATGAATGTCTTTTCCTGTAATACTACAGTGTAAAATGAATATAAGAAGGCCTATAAAACACTATTTAAACGTTGAAACCATATATTTCGGGCACTTGCTTCTGTGACCCTGTTCACTGGTGGAATATGGACAGATGAAATTTTTACAAGGGTATATATACAAAACATAAAGGTGTGGCGTTAAGCCTCCGATGGTATGGAGTGACCGTTTCCTAAGAAGGAGGAGAATGACCAATTCCCTAGTGGTTTTTGGCCTCATTAGCTCCCGTTTGGCGACGGATCTGGAGGTCGCCTTTCTTGGGCCATCTTCTTCAGTAGCGGTCTTAGGATTAGAGCATCGATGTCGTCAGATTTCCAATGTCCTCCTGACAGGTTCATATTGTTGGTTTGATTGATGATAGCAGATTCCAGCATCTTTCTTTTGTACGGACAGCTACTTTTGAAAACCAACTCCGCCCCACTCCAGTTTATGACATGTCCTGTATTTCTGATATGTAGGAAAATCCCCGAACTCTCCGAAGCGTAACGTACTGATCTTTTGTGCTCTGTTATTCTTTGCGAGAGTGATCTACCTGTCTCGCCTACGTAAATGTCTTTACAATTGCTACACGGTATCTTGTAAACTCCGGCTTCTTCCTCTTTGTTATTTAAGTATACGTTAATGAGCGAACTCCCGATGGATTTGGGATAATGGAAAATAAAGGGATTGTCAGACCTGAGTTGTTCGGTGGCTTTTTGGATGTTTTCGTCGTACGGAAGCTTTATTTTGTTGTTGAAATCTATTTGTCTGTTGTGAGTGGGACCTCTATAGTATATTTTATTCGCTTCGTTAATAGCCCTCTCGATAATGTGTGGTGGATAGAGCAGTTGCGTTAGGTGTTGGCGGATCGTGTTGAATTCTTTATCTAGGTACTCATTTGAACATATCCTAAGTCCTCTGAGGAATAAGTTGCACCCTACCATGATTTTTACGGAGACGTCATGGTAGCTTAAGAAATGAATGTAGGAAACAGTGAAGGTGGGTTTTCTATATACTGTAAATGCATATCTGTTCTGTTTTCTTATGATCAGTACATCTAGGAACGGCAGTTTTCCGTCCTTTTCCCATTCCGTTTTAAATTTTATGGTCGGCACTAGCGAATTTAGCCTATTAAAAAATTCATTAAAGTCCCCCCAGCTATTGTCCCAGAAAAATCATGGTAGGGTGCAACTTATTCCTCAGAGGACTTAGGATATGTTCAAATGAGTACCTAGATAAAGAATTCAACACGATCCGCCAACACCTAACGCAACTGCTCTATCCACCACACATTATCGAGAGGGCTATTAACAAAGCGAATAAAATATACTATAGAGGTCCCACTCACAACAGACAAATAGATTTCACCAATAAAATAAAGCTTCCGTACGACGAAAACATCCAAAAAGCCACCGAACAACTCAGGTCTGACAATCCCTTCATTTTCCATTATCCCAAATCCATCGGGAGTTCGCTCATTAACGTATACTTAAATAACAAAGGGGAAGAAGCCGGAGTTTACAAGATACTGTGTAGCAATTGTAAAGACATTTACGTAGGCGAGACAGGTAGATCACTCTCGCAAAGAATAACAGAGCACAAAAGATCAGTATGTTACGCTTCGGAGAGTTCGGGGATTTTCCTACATATCAGAAATACAGGACATGTCATAAACTGGAGTGGGGCGGAGTTGGTTTTCAAAAGTAGCTGTCCGTACAAAAGAAAGATGCTGGAATCTGCTATCATCAATCAAACCAACAATGTGAACCTGTCAGGAGGACATTGGAAATCAGACGACATCGACACTCTAATCCTAAGACTGCTACTGAAGAAGATGGCCCAAGAAAGGCGACCTCCAGATCCGTCGCCAAACGGGAGCTAATGAGGCCAAAAACCACTAGGGAATTGGTCATTCTCCTCCTTCTTAGGAAACGGTCACTCCATACCATCGGAGACTTAACGCCACACCTTTATGTTTTGTATATATATCCTTGTAAAAATTTCATTTGTCCATATTCTACCAGTGAACAGGGTCACAGAAGCAAGTGCCCGAAATATATGGTTTCAACGTTTAAATAGTGTTTTATGGGCCTTCTTATATTCATATACATATATATATATATATATATATATATATATATATATATATATATATATATATATATATATATATATATATATATATATATATATATATACATTGCATTTGTCTTTAGGGAAGTCTAGAAAATCCCTTCACAGAAACAAAGTGGACACAAACTCTTTGTCAAGGAAAGTTCAGTGAAAGTGACGAAAGTCATCAAATTAATGTTAATTTCAAAAGTGTCACCACACCTGTGGCAGAAAGCTCAGAAATAAATACATTGTAAATCCACTCTCAACGGGCAAACGTCGGGATAATGAGTTCAGTGGAAAAGAAACCTATGTTTGTGGACTCTGAGAGAATTTTCATGACTGGAAAGCTTTCAATAGTTCTTGAAGTATGGTAATAGTTCAATGAGATCATTAAGAGTGTTCAAAAAGTGCACATTCCATAAAAAGATACGAGTACATTACATTAAAAGCCACAGCAATTTTACGAAATGTAAGGATTGTTTTTTTTTTTTTTTCATTTCAAAAAGTGACATTTGTTTTTCGAACAGGACAGGTGAGAGAAATGATTACTCTAGATTCTACCGAATCAACATTCAAAAAGCGTTTGACATTTTCTACGAAAGATTTTCTGACAGAAGATATATTCATATCAGGTCGATAAACAAGGATCCGCAAAGAGAAAAAGAAATGGATGATAGTTTTTTCAAAAGGAAAAGACCCAAAATGAGAGATGACACAATTCCTCTGAATGTCTTTCCAAAACTCAGACAGCCAGAACTCAGAGAAGGAATGGCAATCTTTTTCCAAGCGTTAGGAAGTGATATTATGATAAGATTAAATGAAAATAATTGGTATGGAGAAAATCATATGAGAGAATTGTCAGGAAAAGGAAGAAAATTTGAGTATGATGAAAATATTTTTAGAAAGTAAAATATATGTAAAAATATATAAAAAGAAGATGGGGAGTAAAAAACCGATTAAGCAATCTGTCTTACCATCACAATGTGAACCATTCTGTGCAAAACCAGGAGGACAAGAACAGGTTCTTCCGTTTCCCTGGAAAGGGGGGTTACAAGAACAGCTGTAACTCCCGACGGAGTTCCTGCATGCTGCCTGGGGGCTGCACTCTGGCTTCCCTTGGGTGCACTCGTCGATGTCTGTCAGTTATGGAGAAAAGAGATTAATATATATATATATATATATATATATATATATATATATATATATATATATATATATATATATATATATATATATATATATATTTATATATATATATATATGTATATATGTTGTGATGTAGAATATATAGGGAAATTAGATATAAAAGAGAGAGAGAGAGAGAGAGAGAGAGAGAGAGAGAGAGAGAGAGAAATATAGAAAAGAGAAAAAGTTAGGAGAGAGAAGGAGAGAGACGTAAGAATAAAAAGAGAGGCAGAGAGAACAGTGATAACGCCTAAAAGCTGTTGTTATTATCGTGATTCCAATACTCTGATCGAGGCAGGATTTTGCAGGAACTCAAAAGCAGTATATTGAGTTAAAGCCATAAAAAACAGTTATAAAAGTGGGAAGTAGTGGCTTCGCGATTAAGTTAACCAAATCATGAGTTAGCACAGCCAAAAAGCTTACAGCAGCTGGTTCTATAACCCCGCCTTCACAGGAGGCGTTTTCATGGAAATTCCAGGAAATTGGGGGCTGGACAAAGTGATGTACCTCTACACCCTCCAATCAAACATACTAGGGAGGGGTCTTTTACACACCCTCCTAAGATCACCTCCAATCAAGTCCTCCAAGGAGAGATTTGAATCACACCCACCACAGTCCTTTCAATCAACTATTTGAAGGGGGGCCTTGCTGATAAATCCTTCCAATAGGACTAGAAGGAGGTGGAGATTGCAGATAACGAGAATTCCAGGCGTCCAACAGGCTGGAGAACGCCAGGGGAGAACAGATCAGAACTGTGTCCTTCAAGGGAGAGTACGTCTCCCCTCGCTTCCGTGTTCCCCATATAGAATAAGTCAAGTTAATAACTCCAGAGTGATTTCGTTTTATACCACTGTAACTTGTTAATTTTGTACTGATCCCTATAATACTAAGTACTAATTAAAGTGAAGAAATTACCGATCTCGTCTCTATACGCCTTTCTGAGAGATATCAATACTTAAAATAATTGGTCTAAGAGAGATAGTACATCATCAGCGATAGCGATGCAGAAGGACACACTTAGAGGAAATCAAGGTAAGAAGTGAGAAACTAAAAACATACAACAGAGGACAAAGAACCTTAACATATATATATATATATATATATATATATATATATATATATATATATATATATATATATATATATATATATATACACACATATATACACACACACATATATAAATATAAGTATAAATATGTGAATATAAATATAAATATATATATATATATATATATATATATATATATATATATATATATATATATATATATATATATATATATACATATATATATATATATATATATATATATATATATATATATATATATATATATATATATATATATATATATATATTGCAATTTGTCTTTAGGAAAGTCTAGAAAATCCCTTCATAGAAACAAAATGGACACAAACTCTTTGTCAAGGAAAGTTCAGTGAAAGTGACGAAAGTCATCAAATTAACGTTAATTTCAAAAGTTTCACCACACCTGTGGCAGAAAGCTAGGAAATAAATACATTGCAAATCCACTCTCAACGGGCAAACGTCGGGATAACGAGTTCAGTGGAAAAGAAACCTATGTTTGTGGACTCTGAGAGAATTTTCATGACTGGAAAGCTTTCAACAGTTCTTGAAGTATGGTAATAGTTCAATGAGATCATTAAGAGTGTTCAAAAAGTGCACATTCCATAAAAAGATACGAGTGCATTACATTAAAAGCCACAGCAATTTTACGAAATGTAAGGATTGTTTTTTTTTTCATTTCAAAAAGTGACATTTGTTCTTCGAACAGGACAGGTGAGAGAAATGATTACTCTAGATTCTACCGAATCAACATTCAAAAAGCGTTTGACATTTTCTACGAAAGATTTTCTGACAGAAGATATATTCATATCAGGTCGATAAACAAGGATCCGCAAAGAGAAAAAGAAATGGATGATAGTTCTTTCAAAAGGAAAAGACCCAAAATGAGAGATGACACAATTCCTCTGAATGTCTTTCCAAAACTCAGACAGCCAGAACTCAGAGAAGGAATGGCAATCTTTTTCCAAGCGTTAGAAAGTGATATTATGATAAGATTAAATGAAAATAATTGGTATGGAGAAAATCATATGAAAGAATTGTCAGGAAAAGGAAGAAAATTTGAGTATGATGAAAACATTTTTAGAAAGTAAAATATATGTAAAAATATAAAAAAATAGGATGGGGAGTAAAAAACTGATTGGGCAATCTGCTTACCATCACAATTTGAACCATTCTGTGCAAAACCAGGAGGACAAGAACAGGTTCGTCCATCCCCCTCGAAAGGGGGGTTACAAGAGCAGCTGTAACTCCTGACGGAGTTCCTGCATGCTGCCTGGGGGCTGCACTCCGCCTTCCCTTGGGCGCACTCGTCGATGTCTGCTCGGGAGTAAAACATAGTTTTGAGAGAAGAGGCATTGCAGAATGGTCCCTTTTGTTCTAAGGGAGGGCAAGGAAAGTCATTTCGGGGGACAAAGAGGAATAAGAGTTTTTTCAATCCATATATCATAAGGTCTTGGAATTGACAGCATGCTGGCTAAAAACAATTAGACCTTTAAATATGTATATAATAAATCATTGCAAAACCATACCCTTCACAATCTCAGATAAGATTTGTGTGTTAAAGAAGGACAAATGTTCCTTGAAACAAGAAAGGCAGTTGGAATAGTGACTTGGAATTCTGTCTGTTTGATCCTATTACAGAAAGAGTTTCCTCTTCCTACCGGAAGGTCATCAGATGGGAAAGGGTTAACTTTGAGAGGAGAAAGAGCCATGAAACATCACCGAAAGTGTCACGTTGCTTCTCTGATTATGAAGGAGTGAGTGAGTGAGTGAGCACTCTATCTGAAGACTGCTCAGTAAAGAAGTTCTATTTGCGAGCGACTGCTGACGTCGAGTCAGTCCGAAGCTGCCTCACAAAACCTGAACACTAGAATTCCGACCTACGCATACAAGGGTTTCACACCTGCCATACTAGTATTTGTTTCATGTGGATTTTCAGTGTTTCTCAAAACGATGTCCATATTCCTTGCGAAACGGATAAATTGATTCAAAATGTTCTTCTTCTACGGCTTTCTCATATTGGCTTTTGCCCTTTTGTATTTATATTGATCGTGGGATGTCAGCCAGAAGAAGAGCCCTGATTTCCCATGTCGGTGTGTTCAGTCCACAAGAAGCGGCCTAGGCCTACAGCCTAGCACCTCCTGACTGCTACGGTAACAAAGGGATTAGAGTGATTCTTTACTCGTGGAAAAGACGCATAAAAAAGGGACAGTGAGGAAAGAAATGCCATGCGAGCAAAGTGTGGAAGAATAGACGAAGAAAAGAACACAGTAATGCGCACTGATCTCTCACCTTCACAGCGCGAACCATTCCGTGCAAAACCGGGTAGACAGGAACAGGTGAAATTTACAAACTTGTCGGTGCAAGCTTCGTAATCACCGCAGTTGTGGCTTCCCTCTGAGCACTCATCTGTGGGAAGAGTTATATTGCAGTTAGAGAGCAGTTATTCCACATATTCCTCAAGATAAAACTGACATAGAAACATGAGTAAAAGAAGCACCATCATGACTGATAGTGGCCTACACGAGCAATTCCTCCCATCGACGTCAGTCAGACCTTTCACAGGACTGACAAACTATCGAGAAAGGGACTCCTTCGTTTAGTGGATCAGGACAGAAACATTTCAGTGTCATTCAATTCACACCTGAAGAAGAATAGACTGATCTGTAAGAACTGCCTTTCCCTTGTCTAGAACACAAGTAGGACTGACCTATTCCTCCCATCTCTAACAGAGAGATGACTCCCGATATTTCCTGGAGAAGGGAAGATTCCAGTTCTTGTTGTCCTGGAAGGGAAAAATCATCCCATGAACACTGTCTGGAACGCTTATGCGCTTTCAGTCCTATTCATACTTGTACATTGAATATGTCTAAGTAATATCAAGGTCCTGTACTATAGTACTAAATTAGCAAATATAACATTCAGTATCATCTATTTTTCAGTCCTGACATAAAGAAATGTTACAAAAACAGTGACTCATAGACTAAGAATTGCGCCAAATCCCTTCCAGAAGAAAAACGTACCTGCTGATGATATGTTTTTGAAGGATTCCAAGTCCTCCCTTCCAAGGCAGTCTTTTACTTCCTGATGGATCTCTGGAATGTATAGGAGGTACTCGAGATGAAGAGTTTATACACACATACATACATACATACACTCATATATATATATATATATATATATATATATATATATATATATATATATATATATAAATATATATATATATATATATATATATATATATATATATATATATATATATATATATATATATATATATATATATATATATATATATATATATATATATATATATATATATATATATATATATATATATATATATATATATATATACATATATATATTGTCTACATCAATATGATGACGTAAAATTCTTCCTGCCCTGATATTCTGATAAGCCTTCTTTGCAAGAGACCTGGTTGTCATCTTTACCATTTGGTATCACTAAACATAACCTTCACTGTTATCAGTTACCAGCAAAAATGCCCAAGGCTTGGCATTAACACTGAGAACTGTTTTCCACAACTGACAGAATTTGACTTTCAGAAACGAGTGAGGAACACTACAGTAAAAGTTCCCTTCTAATGTCTCCAGTTTTCCCATTGAGTAAGAAGACTATGTGTAACAAAAGTCTTTATACTACGATTATAAGAGCTTTGTCTTCCCATAGAAGTGGAGTGGAAGGAAGGGTCATATCTGTCCATAATTTAGGTAGAGGGTCTCTAGAGTGTTCAGTGATCTGGTTAAACTACTTTAATACTACTACTACTCTAGAGTGTTCTATACATAAACAAAATCTGATCGCATCATTTGCTACTAATCCGTACATTATTCCAAATGCTTAAATCGCCCTCCCCAAGTAATGATAAGCATTCCCTCTTACTTACTTGCACTGACAAGCACACAAACCCACCCACCCAGGCACATCCACAACATGTGAGTAATGCACATACTATCACTGGCTGTATACATTAAGTGTTGAATTGAAATTCTTTCTAAGAAATGAGAGTGGAGATATGTCCGACAGGGTCTTTAGAGTCCAGCCACTCCTAAGAAGTATCAGGCTGACACGAGGCTGATTTAATCTACTTTACTCTTTAATCAAAGAACTTTGCTATTTAGTAAAACAAAAACTTGAAAAAACACACAAAAATTACCTTGAAGATTGTTTTCGACATGTTCAAGCTTCTCCTGCATTTCTGTAAATATAAATGATTGTTGGGAGAACATTAATCTTTCTTCCTAAGACACAAGGCTCACTTGAACAGCAACTTGACTCATTCTATGAATCAGAGACTCATGAAGTATAGGATTTTGTTATGTAGAAGAACATGAATATTTGGAAGTAAAAAAATATAAAAATTACCTTGAAGTTTGTCTTCAATATGTCCCTGTTTTTCCTGCATGTCTGTAAATATAAATGATTGTTGGGAGAACATTAATCTTTCTTCCTAAGACACAAGGCTCACTTGAACAGCAACTTGACTCATTCTATGAATCAGAGACTCATGAAGTATAGGATTTTGTTATGTAGCAGAACATGAATATTTGGAAGTAAAACATATAAAAATTACCTTGAAGTTTGTCTTCAATATGTCCCTGTTTTTCCTGCATGTCTGGAAATATAAATCATTGTTTTTTAAAAAGCTGGTCTTTATCCTTAGAACTATACTGCACAAGAAATGTGTGAATAACGGGGAGACATGAATAACCTCCTGTAACCCAGAATCTTAATAAAAGAAGAGAGAAATATACCCGAGAGTGTACAAAGGTTCTTCTGCATTCATTACACTTATAGCGAGGACAGATCGTAAGAAGTCGCGACTCAGCCTGACTTTTCTCTTCACCTGCGGTTCACTTGTGTAAGTGGCAAGGGGAAACTACCCACCAGTGGAGAAAACAGAAGACAGGGATAAGAAAATAAACACTGAGTTAAAAGAGAACTCAATTAAAAAAAAATAGAAAGCAAGCAAGGGTAAGTGTGCTTGAAAAATGTGCCAACTTCTTTGAAAGTGAGGGAAACAACCACCAGAACAAAAACTGCTGTGAGGACCATTTCATGGCTTGACACTGCGAGGAACAGAAGGCTCCCGGTGCTGGGACGTTTGACAACATAACATTGCGACAGAGTGTGAATGTGGAAGTTCTTCAGAGTGAGTACCTCACACACACAAAGGTTCTTGGGGTGAAGGGAATGAGTGAGCGATAAATGAAGTTCCCTGTGGGAAAGGGAACAGCATCTTCCAGTAATCTTTGTAAAGAATGAAGTCCAGACAGGCTTTGGACACCAAGACAGGAAAAGGATTACAACAGCAGCCGAGATGAAGATCAGAAACAGATGACGCTGATAATGTCATCTCTGCAGGTGAAGAAACCCTAACAAAAAAAAAGCTAGTTTTCATGGCAAAAGTAGCTGAGAAACAGAAAATCCGAAGTGGTATAGGCTGCAGACACCATGACAGGAAGGAGAAGAAATCTCGGGCAATAGCAGAAAGGGAGGATCTGAGGTAGCTAGTGAGCAAAACCTCGTTTCCTGGCAGCATGGGATGAAACGCTTTTCAGCTGCTGTGGGAAAGAACGCTCTGAGTTGAAGGTCTACAGCACCAACTGTTGTCCGACGTTCATGACCATTCGACACACTTTGACCTACACAAGCTGAATCATTGGGCGGGAACCTGGTGCAAGACTGACTAATCAGGTGAGTCTTTGTTTCAGTGAAGTTTGGCCTAATTCCTTATCACCTACACCACAAACTGATCCCCTTAGATGGCTGAAAAAGCGTCTATAATCAGACCCAGTGTATTATTAGATAATTGGGCCGACATCTGTCAGCTGGAGACAATAAAAAAATAGACAGAGTTCCTGTGCTGACCTGCCATGCTGAACAATAGTAAGAAGCACAAATCAATCCTTGCACTTAGCCTATTTTTTCACGAGGCAATTCAAAATGCCAACATCACTTCTGAAGCATGAGACCTTTAACATACGTGTCTTACAAGATTCCCTACAAATCTGAGGTAGAAAGGTGTGTGACAACCTCATTCACAATTCCCCAACTAATAACGAAACTTGCTCTGCAGCAAACAGCCACACCCTCCTGCGCATGTGCTGTGCTGTGCTGTGCTGTGGCTGCATGCAAAGGAAAGCTATCAAGTTCTGGAACTAGCGATTCAGCCTTAGGCTAAGTTCCTGAAACCAGATCAAGATTGAGAAATCATGTCATATCTGCAGAGATGACACAGGTCAAGAGGTCTGACTTATGGCATTAAAATACAACATGAGAAAAACCTCATAGATTTCTTTCCATTGAATTAAGCTGAAAGAAAACCGCAATTGTGATGTCAAATAAAATTATTCAGAATCTAATCAACAAGGAATCAAGAAACTGTAATGACGCCAAAAATCAGTCTGGAGAAAATTCCATAAATGAACAAGTCGATATGGTGGAGCCAGTCCGCCAGGCAATGAAACACAAGTCTCCCAGGACTCGCCCTTCACTCAGCCAGGAGGAGAGAGAGAGAGAGAGAGAGAGAGAGAGAGAGAGAGAGAGAGAGAGAGAGAGAGAGAGAGAGAGAGAGAGAGAGAGAGAAGTAACAATGGATTCCGAAGAGGGAGTTGAGAGAACAGTGAAACTGTAAAAACTCAGATTCAGGTGAAGACATTTCCTGCATAATGCGAGAACCCAACTGATCTCTCTAACGAACCTCCCCATACTGCCATTTTGGGAAGAGAGGCCAATGGAGTCCAAGAGGAAAGTTGTGCTTGAGTAAACGGCACCACGCCCAGGAGGAGGCTGTGAAGTGAGACAGGTGAAAATGAAGATGAACAAACTTCACGAATGGCTTAAGAGTTACTTATGACGATAAATGCTTGTTTTACTTTAAAGAGAAAAGAAAAGATATAATAACTATGTCGAGAATATGGATCACAAGAAGAAATGAAAACTTGAACGTGAATCACTGCATTGCCCTTCAAGGCTGCTTCTTGCTTCTGTAGCTGGTTCAGAGCTGCTTCTTGCTTCTGCAGTACCTCTTCCATCTTGATGAAGAGAACATTCTCCCAGTCCTGGCAGTGGGCAAAATTCCCAGCTGTTAAGAGAAAGGTGACTAAAATCGCAGAGGTCTCCATTTTTGTTGAGAAGACCCACTGAATTGGCTTTCCCTTGCAGCTCTGGGCCTTTATATACCCAGTTCTCACGAGGATGCATTTGTCAGACGCGTGACTCAGTCCACCATTCAAGGGCGTTGGTCTCTTTCATCAGACCAGAGTTCAAGTGGATGACTGAGAGGCAGGGCGGGGTTGAGGGGGTGGGGGTGGGGATGAGGGGGCGGGGGGGAATGTGTGTGTCGCCGGTTGTGTTATTATGGCCTGATGATTAAGAAGAGGTTTGGAAGTGAAGTGAGCACTCGACAGGGTCATGATAGGACTTCCCGAGTGCCACTCGTGAGGCGACTGCTTTACTACCCCTCGATATTTTTGAGGGATAAAGACAAGTGAGTCAGGGTGGATTTTATCTTACAAAAGTGGCAATGCCGTCATAAGGGGAAAGCAGAGAAAAGAAAGAAAGATGATCAGGACACTTAGAGTTTAGATGATTTACAATAAGGATTCACTTTGCTTTCCTTCTCCAGATATTGAAGCCTTTTCATAAACCTCTTACCCAATTCATTATTGAGAGAGAGAGAGAGAGAGAGAGAGAGAGAGAGAGAGAGAGAGGAGAGAGAGAGAGGAGAGAGAGAGAGAGAGAGAGAGAAACTCCATTCAAGAACTACATCACAGTAAATAGGTGATTTCAAAGTTCTCAAAGATATAACGAGGGAGAGATAACCAGTGATTAGTGGCCATATCAGTGTTATGTCTCTCTCAAACACACACTGAGAGACTCTCTCTCTCTCTCTCTCTCTCTCTCTCTCTCTCCTCTCTCTCTCTCTCCTCTCTCTCTCTCTCTCTATATATATATATATATATATATATATATATATCTCTGACTCACATCAGAATCGAACCCAGGTGTTTCAATTGAATGACGCGACCACTGCCAACCAGGCCACACAAGTCATAGAAGAAGTTGGAACCTGAATACCACTGTATTTAAGGGCTTTACCTGGGCCGGCCAACTGCCTGCATACCAGCGTGTTTTCGCCAACTTCCCGACTCAGCAAGTGACCCCAATGACAGCATCTCATTTGAATGATCCTTTCTGAAGGAATATATTAGAAATATCATCACACAATTACGTGTGGAACAGATATAAATATCTGACTCACATCCTGATGTGAGTCAGAAATTCATTTCTGTTCACAACACGTGATTGTGTGTTGATATTTCTAATATACAATATATATATATATACATATATATATATATATATATATATATATATATATAGTATATATATATATATATATATATATATATATACATACATATATATATATATATATATATATATATATATATATATATATATATATATATATATATATATATATATATATATATATATATATATATATATATACTGAATATAAACACACATGTATTGTACTGTATTTTTTCGAATGTTCTAGTAGCATTTCTGATTGCCAATATAATTTTCTACGTACAAGTTATTATATGTAATAATGATGTAGTAACATTAATATTAGTTTGTAAAATGCCATTTATGCAAATTATTAGTTGTTAAGGATTTCACAAAAAATTAATAAGATGTTTCTTTAGAGAGAGAGAGAGGAGAGAGAGAGAGAGAGAGAGAGAGAGAGAGAGAGAGAGAGAGAGAGAGAGAGAGAGAGAGAGAGATTAAGCCATGTGTCTTTTTTTAATGACTGGTTTGTCATCGAGACTTCTTTGCTTTGATTTGCACGTCCAGGCTTTAGGCGGTCACCGTCTCGGTCCTCGTCTGTTTATGAAACATGTCGATCATAAGTTTTTTTTTTCATCGTGATGGTGGGCACTCACAATTTCCTGTTAAGAGTCACGTGGTCAAAATTCGTGTTGAGACGCTTCGAACCATGCCATCATCTTTTGTCTTAGCGGCAGATCCACTTGTGGGCCACATAGTTTGTTTCCCGAATGTGCCCTGCAGTGGAGACGATTCCGTCAGCCCACTCTGATCGCGTCACTGTGACCGGAAGTCCAGGATGTTCTTTGAGTCTTGGTCCCAAAGTGTTTTCGAATATTCTTTTGGGGTCATATTCATTGAGAGGCCAAGAATCGTGCAGTGTAGATTTGAAAGGAGAATTCCCTCTCTCTCTCTCTCTCTCTCTCTCTCTCTCTCTCTCTCTCTCTCTCTCTCTCTCTCTCTCTCTCTCTCTCTCCCTTATATCCATATAGTAGACTTTTTGTAAAGTAATGTAAATTATTTTTATACTGGTCACTCTTTAGTGTTTGTTAAATTTGTTGTGAAATCTTGCAGTTGCATTTGTGTCATATTGTGAAATTGTGAGTGTTTTCCTGGCGCCCACAACAATTAAGGTATTTTTTTTCAAAGGCCAGAACTGCAGTTAACAGGTATTGTACTTAAAATTTATGCCATGGTATAATTTGAAGGGCATGATTTGAAGGGTACGATTTGAAGGGTATAATTTGAAGGGTATGATTTGAAGGGTATAATTTGAAGTGTTTAAATAATCTGAAGTGTTTAAATAAGTGATTAGTAGACCGGTCAATATATTAAGTGATTTTTGCTTTAGTGAATTTACATTACATTTCATTTTCATGTTTTGAGTAATAGTGTGTTCTTAATGTCATCTGAATTATTTAACCCTTTTTGAATTTAATACTCTTTGTGTTCAAACTCTCGTAGTTTTTCAAGATGTTTACTCAATTTTGATTCACATATTAACATTTTGGTGATTCAAGTTTGTTTCATAATTTGATTTGAGAATTAATTAAGATTTGTGTTTTCAAGTAATAGTAATTTTTTCTTTCAAGTAAAATTGTGAATTTTGATTCCAAGTAATTTTTCTTTCAAGTAAAATTGCGAATTTTGATTCCAAGTAATGATAATTTTTCTTCAAAGTAATATTGTGAATTTTTTACTTATTAATTTTGAATCAGAAATAAATTTTTGTGTTTCAAGTTTTTACAATAGTGTTTCATCTATTGACCATGCACCAATGGTAGGAATTAAACAAAAGTGACAGATAGTTTTGTTCCTTCAGTGTTTACTGATGTGACTCTAACCTGGGACACAGTTACAGTAATGGAGTGATGCCCTTTTACTCCAGTAGATTCTTGCTGAAATATTGACGCCTCACATTTCTGATAATTTCTTTAAGGGATCACTGTATCCTTTAGAGTACTCATTTGTATTTTTTGTT
>JANJGK010002117.1:132500-137500 GCA_039081455.1 Macrobrachium rosenbergii | reverse complement strand
TCAACAATTTTGATACTTTTTATCGTACGTAGTGGTATTGCCTCCGGATATCGAGACATTTTATCCATAATAGTAAATATATATTCATTTCCACTACGAGCCTTAGGTAATGGTCCAACAGCATCAATGATGACCTCCTTGAACGGTTCAGAAACAACAGGAATAGGACATAAAGGCGCTTTTGGTATAGACTGATTCGGTTTACCGACCTTCTGACAGACGTCACAACTATTCACAAACTTCTTCACGTCTGCCTTTAACTTGGGCCAATAATAATTCATAAGTAACTTACCAGAAGTCTTATGAATACCAAAATGACCAGCCAAGCCATTGTCATGTGCTAATGATATTAAATCATTCCTGTAAACAAAAGGAACCATTATCTGTTTCAAAATTTCACAGTCAATATTACTAGCCTCCACAGGTCTACTCACCCTATACAAAATATTTCTTATTATTTTAAACTTGGGAACAGTCAAATCGGACACCTCACCTGATTCTATAGGGAGCTCCTGAAAATCCTTTTTCCGAGCCTTAATAAGCTCTTCAACAGTCCAATTAGGTTTATCCTTCAAAATATCAAAATCTCCTGCAACTACGCTATCACTACGATCTTAACTACTCAAATCTACATCAATTGACTCTGCAGCGTCAATTCTAGACCCAGAACGAGTGACTACAGCTACTTCATTGTCAGGATTTATTAATATGGGGCAGGTTTTATTCTTGAGGGCAACATCATTCCCTAAAACAACATCTACATCCTTAACAGGAAATTTGTCAACAATGGCCAATTTTAAATTCCCTTAAAAGGAAGGACATATTAAATTAAAGTTCCCAATAGGATATGACCTGACCGTATCAGGAAAACCACTCAATAACACAATTCCTTCTTCATGCAGACAAAATTGTTAGGCAATGCCTCCCAAAGAATTAGAGAATGCACGGCGCCGGTGTCACGCAAAATACGCACCCGCTTCTTCTCAGACGAATTGGTGGACGAGACACTACGTACAGACAAATACTTGTGAAATGGTTCTAAGGATTTATAACTACTTAGTCACTGTTCAGTGGTCCTTGCTGGAACCAATTCTCTCTCACTCTTTTCTACACCCATTACCGGTCTACCATTAACCTTTTGTGATTTCTTAAAGGCGTAACACTTGTTCTTGACATACCCCTTCTTATTACAAAAGAAACACGTCATTGCCTTTAACTTTTCAGGATTATAAAAGTTCGATCTATTACCACTGTTGGGAGAAAAACGAGGATTATTACCATAATAATTAACCTTACCCTGTACCCTATTACCATTACTATTATTAAAATTATTATTGCTCCTCCCTACTCTAACCCAACCAGATTTCACATTTGTGGTTACTCCCCGTAACTCATTCTTATGTGATAAATAATATTCATCACTAGCGATGGCAACCTCCTGCAATGTATCAAGATTAACTCTTCAAGGTGCACCTTCAATTTGTCAGGAACACACCTCTTAAACTCCTCAACCAACACTAGTTCTTTCAATTTATCGAAATCAATAACCTCCTAAGACTTGAACCAGTCACCAGCATACTGTTCTTTGCTCCTGGCGAACTCTACAAAGGTTTGTTCCCTATTTTTTTGCAAATTCCTGAAGCGTTGCCTATACGCTTCAGGGACAAGCTCATAAGCTTTCAAAACAATTGCCTTGACACTGTCATAGTCAGATGACAAATTTTCATCGAGTGTTACATACGCCTTTTGTGCCCTACCCAACAATTTACTTTGGATCAGGGTGGTCCAATACTCCTGGGGCCACTCCAACATTGCGGCAATCCTTTCAAAGGACACAAAAAATTCTGCAACATTATTTTCCTCAAAATTAGGAACAAACTTTAAGGCCTCAACCAAATTAATACCAGGTGTTACAGACCTATTTTGGAAAGGGGTAGGGGAAGACGAAGGACCCGCATTTCGCATGGCAATCTCATACTGCCTCTCTTTTTCTCTCTCATCCGCTTTAAATTTCTCAATATTAAATTCGAGCTGCTTTAATGCAATTTGTTTCTCCAAAACTTCGACCGATAAAACCTGTTTAACCTACTCCACCTTTACCTTACCTCCTCCTTTCACCGTTTTTACATAGTCGTAAATTTGCAACAACAAACCCTTCCTTACAGATACCGGGTATTCCAATTCAAAATACTGTGCTACCTCCTCCAACTCATCCTTATTTAATTCTGCAAGTCTATCTTGCCACCCCTCTCCGCTAAGGAGCTCATTTACATCAAAAGTTAGCATGATCAAACTTACACAAAAAATCACAACAAAAAATTACCCAACACAACTCAAGGAGGTGAAAATGTGCAGCCTAACCAAAAACCCCCATGAATCAATCTTGCACACAAGTGTGAATACCAAGGATCGAATGATCCTGTCACGGTCGCCACTTTGTAATGGACACTTCTCCACTACACTATAAATACTTTCAATACCTATACAATGTATTCACAAACAAGATACGAAGTCCACAATAGGTGGAATCGTACCAATAATTAAACCGTGTGCAAGACCAATTCAAGGGGGCAAAATAAACACTGCTAAAAACTATTAAATTTAATACATAAGTTGCAGACAGAAGTAACACCTGAACCTCGATAATACAAAAATTAAATGAAAGCCAAACACCCTTAACTAATAACCACACTTACACAATTAACGACAGACCTCAACACACTTATACAAAAAAAGGGGAGGGGGTCCAGAAAGGAGGAGAAAAATCAAAAGATAGAATACCCTACCATGATACACTCTAATATTAACCCAAGAACTGCTACAAGCCTCTTCAGCGGCTGTGTGGGCGACTGCTATAAGCCTCTTCAGAGTGCCATTTTCTATCTCTACTCTTAAGTTCCGTCTTGACATTATTTAACTTTTATTATTTTTTCTTGGCAAAACTATTTGTCTGGTAGAGGTTTTAATGTTTAGAACTTTATTTTACCCATATATATTATGTATAATATACCAATTTCCCCATAGATCCAAATCTAACTTTTTTGCAAAGGAAAAAAGTGAAAAGTAGTTCTTTTCTGTCAAAACTTGTTTTATATTAATATATTAGAATGATGCACAATAAAAAATTCATATAAAACAACATACTTACACAATCATATACTTTCTATCACAATGCAATGTACTGTTCAGTAAGGGAAATAAAAGACTTGGCAACTCCCAAAACCTCCGTCAGTATGCGGTTGCCTAGCGTAAATTATGGCAACACTCCCGAATGTTTTTGTTTTTCTTTTGAGTATCTGATGAGTGGTTGTTTAAAATAAAGGGTAGTTAACATAACAAATAGTATTAGTTACCGCGATAATAAGTGTTTGTTTTGTATTAGTTATAACTACAGTTCTATTTTGATAACAATGAAAGCGACTTTCATTTGGTTTTCTGTTTTCGGCTACTTTTCACTTCTTGTCGTCATGACTGGACGTTCTCGGAAAAATGAGACTATGGCCTCTTCTAGCAAGGGCTCCGAGAACACCAAGACAAAAAGGAAAATCTGCTTCCCAGAAGAGACAAATATAATGACACAAGGGAAAATCAAAGCACAGCAACAAAAGGAAGTTGGAAGAAAGGGGGGTGTGAAGAGAAGTGGTAGTGGAAAATATGTGCCACAGGAAAAGAAGCAATACCAAAGTACTTCTTCCTCCATCACACTGACACCATCAAGGAACACATGTGATGCAATACCAAGTGCATCAACTCTTCCATTCATTGCCCAAAATCGTCGTTTACGGAATCTGACCCCTAGCAAATTCTTACCTATGTTATTCACCGAAGACGAAACAGACGAAGACATAGATGATGACATCAACTGTGGAGATAGTGATAGTGGTGAGATAGGGACTTCTGACGACAGCGAGGATGATTATGAAGGAAGATTATTTAGTTCAGATGGAGGGCACATTGAAGAATGTGTAGAAGAGGATGGTGAAAATGAAATAGGTAACGTACATGATATACGAGAAGGAAATATTCAGTCTTATATTTGGTCAGATGTCAATAATTTTATCCCTGATATTCATCCCTTTGATGGTAACTGTGCTGGTGTAACAAGTGAGTGGCCTTGTGATGACACTGCAAGAGAAAGCGAATATTTTCTTGCACTTTTCACTGATGAATTAGTTGGCCTTATTGTCTGCGAAACAAATAAGTATTACCAGTGGGTAATGGAAAATTTATCTTTTACACAAAATTCAAGAGTTCAGAAATGGGTGGACACGGATCCCCATGAAATTTATGTTTATTTTGCATTATTATTACTGATGCCTCTAATGAAAAAACATGTCTTACAAGACTACTGGAAACAAGACCCTTTGATTCCTACCCCAATTTTCCCCAAATTCATGACCCGCGACAGATTCTTGCTGTTGACCCGTTTCATGCCCTTTGCTGACAACGGGAATCCAAACTCTACTGATCGAATTTGGAAAATAAGACCATTCTTTAGTTTGGTTGTAGGAAACTTCAAAAGGGTCTTTCATCCTTTCCAGAAAATTGTAATTGATGAGTCTCTAATACTTTTCAAGGGCCGTCTTATTTTCAAGCAATATATCCCAAGCAAGCATCATCGTTTTGGGGTTAAACTGTTCGTTTTATGCGATTGTGAAACGGGAATAGTGCTTGATATTATAGTATATACTGGCACAGATGTTGATATACCAAAAGAGGATCAAGGTAGCGGTCTGGGCTTCTCGGGAGCGGTGGTCAAGAAAATGATGGCACCGTATATGGGTCACGGACATATATTGTACACAGACAATTGGTATAGTAGTCCTACACTGGCACAATTCCTTCATGATAATGCCACAGGAACATGTGGCACTGTGAGAGAAAGCAGGAAATATATGCCAAAATTTAATGTCCCCTCCACCTCTTATGCTAATCCCAGTGACAGTGATACTCCTGATAAGTACGAAACTAAAACTGCAAGAACAAGCCATAAAGCTAAA
>JANJGK010002117.1:52500-62500 GCA_039081455.1 Macrobrachium rosenbergii | reverse complement strand
TATTTTTCTCCTCTTTCTCTCTCTCTCTCTCTCTCTCTCTCTCTCTCTCTCTCTCTCTCTCTCTCTCTCTCTCTCTCTCTCACCGTGTATCGCCTCTCTCTCTCTCTCTCTGTGTATCGCCTCTCTCTCTCTCTCTCATCGTTTTCCGAAGTTCACCCACCCGAATCGCACTCATTCTCACCAAATCAATTAAATGGACCATTTAAAGAAACGCAATAGTTTCTACAAAAATAGGTTTATTATTCAAATAACCCAACAAGAAATGAATAAAACAAAGCAAAGATTAAAATGCATAATAAATGAATTATCGAGTTAGATAACTAAACTCTGAACTGTAAAACACTTCTGATTAAAGAAGTCTCACTATGGCTAATAGCCTGAAAATATCCAAACTCACACATACTCCCCAAATCAATAATTAGTCATGTCAAAAAAAAACAGTCTACCACATGTTATTCGAAACAGTCCACACTGTCCACCGACATCTGTCCACAGACATCTGTCGGAAGAATCAAACATGATAGAAAACTCCCAAAAATACATGAAATGCAAAACACAATAATGGAAAGTGTAAAATGCATAGCCAAGATATGGCAAACGTAACATGACAAAATAATAATATGAAAGAGGTATGAATATTCATATTAAATCTCCCACACCAGTTCAAAAGTTCATAATGATTAGAAAATCATGGTAAAAAATCACAAGTTCAATTTTCTCCCATAAAAACAGAGATTTCAAAGTCTACCTTATCTGCCGATTTAAAGCCTGGATCCTCTCCAAAGCTACGTCTAGACAACTGCAGTTCTATCACGTTAATGAACGATCAAACTCACTTTTAGGGCAGATTTTGGCACAATCTAGATCAAATTAACGCACGTACTCACGAATATACATAACACTTCGGAAGATCACCTGACCGGCAATATTGCTGAGGAATCAAACTATTTGTTGAACACAAAGATTTTACCTCGAGTCTCTCGACCTACTTCCATCTGACTCCATAAATTCTTTCATCACATCTTAAAGCATTGAAGCTATGAAATGCATATATGTGTCCTTTAAAATTGTAGCAGCCATATTTTCTGAAATAGAGCTCGGCCACCACATAAGAGCGTCTCGCTCTCCTTAACAGCAAACCAAAACAAAAGCATATGTATAAAACATAACAGAATAGAGCTATGCTCAATCAGCAATGTCTACTGCACTGCAGCTTTAAGGACTGCTCTCATGACGCACTTCCAAAGTCACTGGGGTTGAGTTCTTAGAGCCTTTACATGTAATCTTACAAACACGAATAAGCTTTACTACTCCCACAACAAGAATTATCAGTAAAATAGCTATTAAGACAATTAAAATTGTCGGCATAATATATTCCTGATACTGGAACATCACGGAATCGTCAATGTCTTCCAACGGTGGAACCGTCATTGGCACCTTGGTTGTAGGTACCTCCACTACCAAATGCTCGTTATGCGTATGACGCATAATTATCTTCTCGGAACTTTTGAATACAGCACGGCTAAGTACGAGAAATTCCGTAGACATGATTCTGCAGGATGAATCGAGCTGCTCGGACCCTCGATGAACGAATGTCGTCGACTTGTTGCTCTGGCACATCATTGTAACTGCATACTCCTTGTAAAACACAGCAGGAAGAGTACTGGTGGACTCAATGTGGTAATCTCGCAGGAACTGTCTAAAGTCACATTCTGTCGGAGTCTGTCTATGAACCAATGATAATTCACAACCACCCACAGACACAACTCGCAACTGGAAAATACTACTGTCACACACACACTTCTCTCTAACTAAAGCACAACTCGTCTTATAATCAACTCCCGAACCTTGATATTGATCTCCCAAAATGAACATGGTCTCTACTCTATCCCATGTCACTACTAAGTCTCCCAAAAACACTCGAAAAAGGTCTAATAACAAAAAGGTTTCATGTTACTGAACCAAACAAAACCACTAGTGCAAAAGTAAACACTCACAATGTGAACTAATTCCAAGTTTGTATCTCAGAATAATCACAGTCAACTCACCACTAAACACAACAACTCTACGGAACTCACTCATAAAAAAAAATTCTATCCAAACACTAAAAGGTATCATATCTCGTAAAAGACATGAAAGTTCTACTCTGGTTAGCAAATATTTCGCAACACCTGACTAACTCTCAACAAAATAGCAATTGACGTAATGGCAATCGCTCCCATGATCATAACAATTACAATTACTCACAATACAGCTCCCTTAATTTAAAAAAAAAGAAACTGGAAAAAAAATCCAAACACTCAAATACGATCTCCCAACCCGAAAAAAAGATCAGACTTGTTCGGTCCGATATACTAAATACCTCCCCAAAAAAAAATAATCTTAAACAACACACACCTTGCGTCAGATGATGAAACACATCATAACACAATAACACACTAACGCACTCACACACGGGTCAAATCTCGTATGAAATCAGCCCATGTCTCAATTCCCAAAATCATTCGAAAACAAATGATTAAGAACTTCAACATCTAAAATGAACAAGAGACAAAAAAAAATTAAAAAAAAATATCATATATATACAAACATTCCATTACATCCCAACTTTCTTTAACTTCGAAATATGGGTCAATTTCGTCACTCCAGTGTTTACATCTTTAACTACAAATCTATTCCCTCTTTTGATCTCTACAATCTCAAAAGGTCCGTGGAACTTCGGACTTAACTTATAATTCAGATCATTCCGAACATTCACTTTAACAAACACTCTATCACCCATCGAAAAAGCTACTCCCCTCGATTTCGCGTTACTTTTCTCTACCATTGCACGCGAACTAAGTTCAAGTTCTTTACTGATACGTGCAAATCTTTCTCTCGCTGTATTTATCAACGAAGTGACCGTAACATCACCCTGAACACACTCTGGTAACAAATCAAAAGGTCCTTTCAACTTGTATCCATACAAAGCTTCTGCTGGAGATATCTTAATTGTGTCATTCATCACAGTATTGATACTATATCGCACTTCATCCAAAGATCTGTCCCAATGTGTATCGGAACCTCCCACCGTCATGCGCAAAGCTTCGATTACTTTCCGATTCGCCCTCTCACACAACCCATTCGCTTCAGGTCTATACGGGATTATAGATACTTTCTTTATCCCCAACAAATTAGCAAGACCGTCTAAAGTCTTATTAATAAACTCCCTACCATTGTCTGTGATCAGACATTCTGGAACACCATATCGACAAATTATCCCCTTAAAGAACGCTATAGCAACTTCCTCAGCTGATTTGTACTTCAGTGGGAAAATCTCGACAAAGCGAGTCAACTCATCAACAACTACTAATAAATGTCTATAACCATAAGCGGACTCTGAGAAGTTACCCAGAATATCCATATGCACTCTCTGAAACGGCCTATGTGGTATGGGATATGAACCCAAACGACACGACACTGTCGTCGCTGGCTTATTCGCATTGCAAATAGCACACTTCTTCACAAAGGCTTCTACTGCGGAAAACATATTTTTCCAAAAGAACTTTGACCTGACGTTTTCATACGTCTTGTCTACACCCAAATGAGGAGAACCAAATTTACAATGTACAATGTCTAGAACTTGTGGTACTAGACTCTCTGGCACGATGATTTGTGTAATCTCACCCATGCTTCGAGTACTTCGCAAGTTATACTTAACTTTCCTCACCAATAAATTATTCTCCAACTCTAGACCAGAAAAAGGCAACTTATACCCTTTCTTCGGTGAAACTCCCTTAAGAAATGCCTTAGCATCTGACAACAATTTATCTTCATCTTGCTTTTGTTCCAGCAAGCCTATGTCCCAAGTGACATTTTCACCCGTAATATAACACACTGCGTTACTCTCACTATCACGAATAACAATCTCTCCCGAGACTGCCGACTCACTATTTCTCCCCGAAGTATGCACTGTAGGAACGTGTATGTCCTCTACATGCGATCTCTCAGAACTACTAATATCAGAGACATTAGACACCAAATATTTACTCTCTTCACCCACACAGGATTCGGTGTGTATTTCCTCATCCTCGACCGGAAAATATCTGCTCAATGCATCTGCAACTACATTATGCTTACCTTCAATGTATTTGAGGTTTGCATCAAAATCTCTCAATGTTAGGAACCAACGTGCTCTCTTGGGCGACAAATTTGGCTTATTAAAAAGCTCTAACAACGGTTGATGATCTGTAAAAATCTCAACTTTATTTCCCAACAACAACATCTTAAAATGAACAAGGCTAGAGACGACTGCGAAAGCCTCCTTGTCCACAACTGACATCAGCCTTTCGTTACTACCACGCGTTTTGAACTTTCTGCTATAAAAAGCAATTGGGTGTAATTTCCCCTCAAATTTCTGCATCAAACACGCACCTATACCTTCCTGACTCGCGTCAGTCACTAAGGTGAACGGTTGACTAAAATCTGGAAACTTCAAAACTGGTGGGTTCACCAAAGCGTTCTTAAGCTTCTCAAAAGCTAATTGTTGACTATCACCCCAAACAAACTTAACGTCTTCTCGTAACAAATCTGTCAAAGGGGACGCTATTGTAGAAAAATTCCGCACAAAACGGCGAAAGAAACCCGACATACCTAGGAACGAACGAATCTGTTTCCTGGTTTTGGGAACTGGAAAATTCACAATGGCTTTAACTTTCTCATCATTCACTCTAACTCCCTCTTTAGAGATAACATGTCCTAAATAGACAATTTTTCTCTTCAGAAACTCACATTTGGCCAATTTGACCTTTAACCCAGCGAACCGTAATCGCATTAGGACTTCTTTTAACACCTTTAGATGTTCTTCAATTGTATCTGTGCATATGAGAATATCATCCATGTACACAAACACCGACTTTCCTAACAAGCCATGAAGTACTGTGTTAACCAGTCTAGTAAATGTTATTGGGGACCCTTGTAATCCAAAAGGCATCCTATTAAACTCGTAATGTCCCTTTGGTACCGAAAATGCTGTATATTTACGGCTACTCTCACAAAGGGGAACTTGTAAAAACCCTTGCATCAGATCTATAGATGAATATATATTCTTGCCACCGATCTCAACAAACAAATCAGGCAAACAAGCTACAGGATATCTATCTGGGCATGTTTTTTCATTCAATTTACGAAAATCTACACAAACTCTGATACTACCGTCTTTCTTAGGAACTGCAAGCAAAGGAAAATTAAACGGAGAATTGGACGGTCTGATAATGCCTTCCGACTCCCACTTCTGAACTTCTTTTTCTACTTCTTCCCTGATCTTAAAAGGAATTCGATATGCTGGAATATATATGGGATTTGTACCCTTTTCTAGGCGGATTGAATGTTCTAAAACATCTGTAACTCCTAATTTATCTCCCTTCAAAGCAATGATATCTAGATATTCTTTCAACACTTTCTCTACTTTATCTGAATATTCAGGATAATCAACTTTAGCCAAGTGTTCATGTAGAACCTGACTTCGGAACTGTTGCTCCTCGTTAGGAAACATATTCCCGTCTCCACAAAAACTCACTAATTTATGCTCTTCATTAAACTCTTCAAAATCAATTACATAAGTACCCTTGTGATATTTTTTCACTGAGTCTTGATAGCTAACTAATTCTACTGAAGTCACGCCTGCGACTGAAATTTCATTCACTGACACCGTACTCACAACGTCTTTGAATTTCTCGGTTCCCTCAACAACGCACACTTGAGAAGGAAACTTTTTCTCTTTCAGCGACACTTTAACTAATGTAGGAACTCGCGGTTGCAATTCAATATCTTCCAACAAAAATCCTTTGAAAGATCTTTGCGGAATATCTTCACTCTCTAATGAATGTGTTACACAAGTCTCCGACTGTGTCTTAGGTTTCTCACAAGTTTCTTTCCTGTGTATATATGGAACAAAACAACCCGACTCACCTATTGTAATCCCCTGAACTCCCGTAAGAATGTCGATGTTATGTCGCATACAAGAAGGGTGTCCTAGCAAAACCATTTCCCCTAAGGCTAATCCTTCTATGACCAAAAATGATTCTACTATTGTCTTTCCACCGATACAAAGCGTAAGAAATGACGAACCTAAAATATTCAGTTTCCTCGCTTGTACATCACACACTGTCTCACTAGAAGGGACTAATTTGCACTCTGGAAACCTCGAGTGAAAAAGGTCAGCATTTACTAAGTTAACTGAGCTACCAGAATCAATGAAAATATGAATTTCATTGCCATTAGAGAATCCACGTACAATCGGCCTAGGTTCTAGTGACTCTACGACCTGATTAGTCATTATCCTGTGTCCGTTTTCGAACTTATCTTGTGAAAATTCTGCTGTTCCTTTGTGTATCTAGAACTTGCATCATGTGGAATTCTCCTGTCATATCTAGAAAAACCTCCCCGTGACTTCCCTGAATAATCTCTACTCTTTGTGGCTGGGCAAAATCTCCATCCATGATCTGAAGATTTGCAAACTGAACAATATCTCACTCTGCAATTTGATTTACTATGGCCTATTTTATCACAATTAAAACAACGTATCGTTGTGACTGATCTCTCTGGAATTTTCTTCGATTCTACTCGTGCATATGTCTTCGCTGTTGCATCATTTCCCGAATGCGGGCGACTATCATTATTCTGTGGTTTGGAAACCGCAGCTGACATCTTTGCACCTCCCTGTACAAAACTACTGTCCAGCGTCGGGCATTTTGCTAGATTTTTGTTAATCTGTGCAAACAAAAAGGATTCGTCTGTATCCTGATCAATTCTCTTATCAAAACTATCTACAATTACATCTGGGACCGACGTTAAAAGGCAAGCAAAGTGTAACAATCTTTCAAAATTATCTAAGGAGATATTATTTCCAGTTACCCATGGAGAACCTGTTATAGATTTCTTTAACTCAACTACTGCATCAAATAAATTCGCACTGTATGTGACTAGTGAATCATTGCCCTTCTTTATTTTGAGAAACTCTCGCAAATTCCGAACTGCGCATTCACGTTGAACTCCGCCATAAGTAGCTCGTAGAAATTTCTGCAGTTCATTCCAAGTTTTACACCTTCTGAACCCGAAACTGCGTGCTCGTTTCCCAATATCTCCTTTATCTAAATCCAGAAATGATTTAGCCTCTGTTAAAGCTTCAGCGCCATTCGTAATTTTCTTGGAATTCAGATAATTGTTCACTGACTCAATGAAAGTTTCTATATTTTGGGTTGGATTCCCGTCAACTAGCCCTTTAAAATTTGTAATTCCCGCACAAATGTTCGTCACTTTATGCACCACAATTGATTGGGATGTGCTTGCTGCATCGTCCGGCATTTTGTGAGTAATCACACGCCCTGAGCGTAACAACATAAAAAGAGAAACCAAAAAGAACACTAGAGAAAGGCACAAGTTACCCCCTCTAAAAGAAGAATAGAAAAAGGCGTTCTGCGCAACTTACGAGAATGGGGTACTTACCAATTTTGAAACAGAAAACGAAGTACCTATCTCTCAACTTGCTAACCTGTGACGTCACCTACTCGACAGCGAAGCAAAAAAAAACACCCAGCGCGTTTCTAGTTGAATCATCACTTTGCGTAATTAACTCACAATCGCCACTACTCACACTTATTTGGGTATTTTGTTAACCCCAAAATTGCTCTAGAGATCATCCAGATCTATTTCACAACTCCCCACTCCCAGTACTCGAATAGAAACGGAAAAAAAAAAAGGAAAGGTTCCCCGTATTTCACACGTAATCACGACCTACTCAGTCATTCAACACTGACCCGTCGCCTTAGCTCTTAGGTAAAGTCGCCTATGCCTTGGGCATCAACGTTACCAATTAGTCTATTAGCAATCTCCCTCTTTCGCCATCATTAAAGACATTAAAATCATGCTGCCACCAATTAAAATCAAAAGACACCCGCTGCCGCCATTTCATTCAGACACGGCTGCCACCATTAAATTCCGTAACGAGGACAGAATTAACACCTTTTGAAGGTGTACGTAACGTGCTCCAACGATCTTTATTCATGAAACGGAGGCGTATGAACGTTCGCTCACGGCAACACTTACATCTATTTTTCTCCTCTTTCTCTCTCTCTTTCTCTCTCTCTCTCTCTCTCTCTCTCTCTCTCTCTCTCTCTCTCTCTCTCTCTCTCACCGTGTATCGCCTCTCTCTCTCTCTCTCTGTGTATCGCCTCTCTCTCTCTCTCTCATCGTTTTCCGAAGTTCACCCACCCGAATCGCACTCATTCTCACCAAACCAATTAAATGGACCATTTAAAGAAACGCAATAGTTTCTACAAAAATAGGTTTATTATTCAAATAACCCAACAAGAAATGAATAAAACAAAGCAAAGATTAAAATGCATAATAAATGAATTATCGAGTTAGATAACTAAACTCTGAACTGTAAAACACTTCTGATTAAAGAAGTCTCACTATGGCTAATAGCCTGAAAATATCCAAACTCACACATACTCCCCAAATCAATAATTAGTCATGTCAAAAAAAAACAGTCTACCACATGTTATTCGAAACAGTCCACACTGTCCACCGACATCTGTCCACAGACATCTGTCGGAAGAATCAAACATGATAGAAAACTCCCAAAAATACATGAAATGCAAAACACAATAATGGAAAGTGTAAAATGCATAGCCAAGATATGGCAAACGTAACATGACAAAATAATAATATGAAAGAGGTATGAATATTCATATTAAATCTCCCACACCAGTTCAAAAGTTCATAATGATTAGAAAATCATGGTAAAAAATCACAAGTTCAATTTTCTCCCATAAAAACAGAGATTTCAAAGTCTACCTTATCTGCCGATTTAAAGCCTGGATCCTCTCCAAAGCTACGTCTAGACAACTGCAGTTCTATCACGTTAATGAACGATCAAACTCACTTTTAGGGCAGATTTTGGCACAATCTAGATCAAATTAACGCACGTACTCACGAATATACATAACACTTCGGAAGATCACCTGACCGGCAATATTGCTGAGGAATCAAACTATTTGTTGAACACAAAGATTTTACCTCGAGTCTCTCGACCTACTTCCATCTGACTCCATAAATTCTTTCATCACATCTTAAAGCATTGAAGCTATGAAATGCATATATGTGTCCTTTAAAATTGTAGCAGCCATATTTTCTGATATATATATATATATATATATATATATATATATATATATATATATATATATATATATATATATATATATATATTTTATTTATTCTTTTCTTTATTTATTTTTTTTGTATTTATATTAGTTTTTTATTTATTTATATATTTTTATTCATTTAATTTCATTAATTTTTTTTTCTATTTATTTTAATTTATTTATTTATTTTTATTTAATTTCATTTATTTATTTATGTATTTTCACGTATTTTCACTTATTCATTTATTTTTTTTATTAATTTATATATTTTTATTTATTTATTTTCATTTATTTTATTTATTTTTTTGATTTTTATTAATTTATTTATATTTACTTTTTATTTATTTATTTTTTTCATTTTTTATATTTTCTATTTTTATTTATTTACTTATTTTTATTTTTTTATTTATTTATTTTTATTTAATTATTTACTTTTAATTATTTATTTTCATTCACTTTTATTTCCTTATTTGTTTTTATTTATTTATTTTTATATTTATTTTTTATTTTTTTACTTTTTTATGTTTCTTTATATATGTGTATATATTTATTAATTTTAATTTATTTTTATTTATTTATTTGTTTTTATTTATTTATTTTTTAATTTTTGTATTTTTATGTATTTATTTATTTATTTTTATTTATTTTTATTTATTTATTTCTATTAATCTATTTTTATTTATTAACTTTTATTTATTAATTTAATTTTTATTTTTTATTCATTTATTTCTTTTATTTATTTATTTTTATAAAATTATTTAGTTTTATTCATTTATTTTTTATTTATTTATTTATTTTTTATTTTTTCATTT
>JANJGK010002117.1:25000-27500 GCA_039081455.1 Macrobrachium rosenbergii | reverse complement strand
ATTTCATTAATTTTTTAATTTTTTCATTCATATATTTCTATTTATTTATTTATTTTTATTTATTTATTTATTTTTATATATTTATTTTTATTTATCTCTATATTTTTAATTTTTTTTATTTTCATTTTCTATTTACTTATTTATTTTAATTTAATTATTTATTTTTATTTATTTATTTTCATTTATTTTTATTTATTTAATTTTATTTTTTTTATTTATTTTCACTTATTTATTTTAATTTTTTTTATTTATTTATTTATTTATACTTATTTTTATTTATTTATTTATTTTTATTTATTTATTTATTTTTATTTTTTGTTTATTTATTTATTAATTTATTTTTTTATTCATTTATTTATTTATTTTTTTATTTATTTATTTCTATTTATTTATTTTCATTAATTTATTTATTTATTTTTATTTATTAATTTCTTTTATTTTTATTTATTTACTTTTACCTATTTCTTTTTTTTTACTTATTTTTTTATTTATTTATTTATTTTTAACTATTTTTTTATTTTAATATATTTATTTATTTTTATTTATTTATGTATTTTTTTATTTTTATATAATTATTTATTTATTTTTAATTATTTATTTTTTATTGATTTTTTATTTTTATTTATTGATTCTTTTATTTATTTATTTCTTTTCTTTTTTGTTTATTTTTATTTATTTATTTATTTAATTATTAATTCGTTTATTTATTTATCTATTTTCTTTTATTTTTCTTTTTTTATTTATTTAGCTTTATTTTTATTTATTTATTTATTTTTTTCATTTATTTCTTTTCATTGATGTATTTATTTTTTATTTATTTATTTTTATTTATTTATTTATTTTTAATAACTTCTTTATATTTATTTTTTTAATTATTTATTTTTCTTTATTTGTTTATTTTTTATTTATTTTTCTTTATTTATTTATTATTATTTATTTTTTTATTTATTTATTTTCATATATTTTCACTTATTTATTTATTTTCATTTATTTTCATTCATTTTTATTTATTTATTTATTTTTTTACCTATTTTTATTTATTTTTTATTAATTTTTATTTATATATTTATTTATTTTTATTTAGTATTTTTATTAGTTTTCTATTTATTTATATATTCTTATTCATTTAATTTCATTTGTTTTTAATTTATTTTTTTATCTTTTTATTTTTATTTATTTATTTATTTTTAATTCCACTTATTTATTTATGTACTTTCACTAATTCATTTATTTTTTTTATTTATTTATATATTTTTATTTATTTATTTTCATTTATTTTATTTATTTATTTATTTTTATTAATTTATTTTTTATTTACGTTTTATTTATTTATTTTTTCTTTTTTATATTTTCTATTTTTATTTATTTACTTATTTTTTTATTTTTTCATTTATTTAATTTTTATTTAATTTTTTTATTTTTAATTATTTATATTCATTCATTTTTATTTGCTTATTTGTTTTTATTTATTTTTTTATATTTATTTATTTATTTTTTATTTTTTTATGTTTATTTATATATGTGTATTAATTTATTGATTTTAATTTATTTTTATTTATTTATTTGTTTTTATTTATTTATTTTTTATTTTTTTATTTTCATGTATTCATTTATTTATTTTATTTATTTATTTCTATTAATTTATTTTTATCTATTAACTTTTATTTATTGATTTTATTTTTATTTTTTATTCATTTATTTCTTTTATTTATTTATTTTTATTAATTTATTTAGTTTTATTAATTTATTTCTTATTTATTTATTTACTTTTTATTTTCTCATTTTTATATATTTATTTATTTATTTAATTATTATAAATATTCACTTATTTTTATTTATTTATTTATTTATCTTTATTAATTTATGCATTTATTAATTTTTCTTTTTATTTAATTATTTTTATTTGGTTTTTTATTTATTTATTTTATTTTATTTATTTATTTTATTTTATTTATTTATTTTTATTTATTTATTTTTTAATTATTTATTTTTATTTATTTATTTTTATTTTTTTGTTTTCATTTATTTTCATTTCTTTATCTATTTATTTTTATTTATTTATTTTCATGTAAAATAATAATAATAATAATAATAATAATAATAATAATAATAATAATAATAATAATAATAATAATAATAATAATAATAATAATAATAATAATAATAATAATAATACCTTAAAATCATAAAAAAAGGAAAATAAATGAAATATGTAGAAGTAAAAAAAAATTTAATTACGATATTTTTCGTAGTTTTACCCTCTTTTTGAAGACTGATTTTAGTTCACCTTTTAAGGATATATTCTTATAACAAAGTTTTATGAAAAAAAAATCTCTGTTAAAAAACAATGCTGATAAAATTTAAGGCTAAATGGTCATATACGGTTTCCATATAAAGATACTGACAAAAGTAGTCAAGATTTCAAGGAAAAATCAATTTAAAAACATTAAGAAACGGAAAATAAATAAAATACGTAGAAAGTTTCAAAAATATTTCAATT